>OZ023214.1:21945357-21972857 GCA_963995525.1 Escarpia spicata
CCTTTCTATGTTCACATAACACAAATAGTTGTATTCATTAATCAAATGACTACTGTATAAGCATAATACGTATATGCTATATTATAGCTGTGGGGCACAGTGACGTGGCCTTTCTCAATCGAGAAATCCGCATGCCGTCATTTCGAAGCTTGGACAATGTTGTTCAATACATTTTGCTACAGCTTACTCAATAAATGAATATCTGGCTACAGACAGTTGTAAATATTTGTGTACGGTTATTCTTCGCGCCAGTAACTACAACTGAATCCTGACAGAGAAGTCGAGATGGTACTCGAACGAACAGGTCAGTCGGGAGTGAATTGTAAAGAACGCTTAGCAGTTCAACGAACAGGTCACCGCGAAATACAAGAACGTACCTTTATATATGTGTTATAGTGAATATATGTATATATATAATCCTTGATTATATTCCTTGTTTAATTACTAACATTATCAACTACAATTATGATTTAATATTAATAGTTATCCTCATCAGCGTAGGGGAGCGTCCGAATAAGTGAATGAATGAATTGATTGATTGATTAATTAATGCCTTTCTGTCCATGCAGACAGGCAGGCAGGCAGGCAGGCAGGCAGGCAGGCAGGCAGGCAGGCAGGCAGGCAGGCAGGCAGGCAGGCAGGCAGGCAGGCAGGCAGGCAGGCAGGCAGGCAGGCAGGCAGGCAGGCAGGCAGGCAGGCAGGCAGGCAGGCAGGCAGGCAGGCAGGCAGGCAGGCACACAAACAAATATACATAAATACTGGCATGCGGGAAATTTCTAGTAAGCGATAATACATATCATATTCTTCCGCCAATAAAAACAAACAACCAAATGACGATAATACAACCAAAGAACGGAAACGAATGACAGTCGGCGTAGAAATGCGGAAGGCCGACGAATAAAGACGCTAATAGAATGGTAGCCGGATGTTGGAAATGTAAAGAGAAATGACCAACGAGAGTGACTGGGAGCTGACATCATGTGAAATTATTAGAGTGTATACGTTAAAGAAACGCAACTGAAAGCCGGCCAGGTTGGGTGTCTATAAATCGAAGGTTTGGTCTTTTATTTTGGTTGATCATTATTTGTAGTGTTAATGTAAAGATTGTGCACGTCAACAAGCAGTCCACATAACTATATATCTAAGTCGTCTGATGTGCAGGCAGTTGTTTACGGTAATTCTCCATCTGTATTATGCATAAATAGTTCTTGTTCAGTACTTGCTATTACAAATTAAAAAAAAGAGTTTTGGATAAGACAAGTGTTGTCTCGCTGATTTTCACTGCTGGTTGCCAATTACCTACATTATCTACATTAACGAACAAACAGGTTTTAAAACAAAATTGTTTTATTGATAAACGAACATACAAAATATTGCCTTAGCATATGAAACCATAGGAGAGAAGACAGAGAACTGAAGAGAGAATCATAGTGGCGTCATCAAATGAGCCGTCACCGTTATTCACTGGGCCGTCATCGTCATCAACTGAGCCGTTGTGATATTGTAAATGGACCCCCGTCTTATATGGAAGGGGATCCATTTACCACGGCGTGAAAAGTATGAGTACGTGCTACAACAAAAACAAGAATATGCAAAAATGTGTCCAAACCTTACTGGTATATTACACAAATGGCCATTTCAGTGTCTTTACGATTATGAACTATGTTTTAACAGCTTTGTTTGTATAATGTTTCCTTTCAGAATGATACATTTTTAATCTCTAGACATAATTATACCATGTATATAAGTATTAAATCGCTAAACACATAAACAGTTATTTTTTTCACAATGGGGTCCATATATAAACAGTGGTAAATGGACCCCCGTCTATATACAAAGAGGGTTCATTTACATTTTACAACATCACGCCGTCGCCGTAAGCGAGCGCCCCGTGCGGCAGGAGCCCGCACGACGGCGTCGCGTGAGCGAGCGAGCGAGTGGGCGGAGTCAGCGGCGACGGCCGGGCGACGGACGTGTCAGACGGACATCGGCGGCTGTTTACACATCATCAAGCGCCTATCAGCGGCGCTGGCGGGCGCGCCGTACGACGAGCGACCAGCGATTGCCACTCGCCTGTCGTGTTAACACGGCAGCGACGGGCCGACCTGACACAGACGTACGACTCCGCTACAAGTGCCACGATTAGCGCGCAGGGCCGCAGCGATAACGAACTGCCACCGACCGACAGCATCTCTCCGGCACGACGACTGTCACACTCCACCACCGCTGGGGATACTTGCCTTCCGATTTCGGCAATCTTCGTCTTAGCCGAGTTGTGTTGCAATCGAGGCGGCGGAGTCAGTGACACTTGGTTGTGGCTATTGTTAACGGGACACAATGTCCACTACTAGAGCTGAGTGGAGTACTATCTTCGGCGACTACCGACGAGAACTCATCTCGTGCGTTGCGTAAACACGGGCGTGTCATCGACAACTTACAGAACCACGGACAGCTATCACTTCACTGACAACCCCGTCTCGCGGTCACTTTGTCTTAACCCGCGACGGTCAACGGCCGGAGTAAGATCAGACCTCCTGCTGGTCAGTTCGTCTTTTCTGCGCCGGGATCAAAGCGGCAACTAAAAGGATATAACACGAGCGGGACTTGGTCGTTCAACACCTCCCCGGGGCCGGTCATTGCCGACCGGTGTCTGCTAAGCCAGCGAGGCCCACGGCGACACTTGTCCGCGGCAGTAGCGAAGCGCCTGTCAACGAGGCAGCAGGTCGTACCGACGACTCCGCACGAACAAGGACACACGCACGCACGAGTCGCTTCCAATTAGCCGTCACACATGTCCTACCCGCAGTTCGGATACCCATTCCCGGCAATGCTCAGCGCCAACCCGCAGGTAAGACATACCTCCGTTGCAGTCTCCGCTTTTATCTATTTCATTGCAGTCTCCGCTTTTTCTTCTTCATCGCAGTCTCTGATTTCATCATCGTCATCTTCATCTTCTTCTTCGTTGCAGTTTCTGTTTTCATCTTCCGCGTCGCAGTCTCTGATTTTGTTTTCTTCTTCTCCTTTATCATAGAGTTGCTTTCATCTTTTTCGCCACAGCAGCTTCATGTAACGTTTTCTTAATTGTCTTCTGCCACTCACGAAGCTGTCCTTTTGAATGATAGCCACTTTTGTTTTAACAACCGGGTCTATGTTTGCTGTTTTACATTTAACCTATGTAGCTTCTAACCCGTCACACGGTTTGTATCATCAAACTGACGATAAGTTTTTGTTTTGTTTAGCTTTTCTCTTTCTACAGTACAACTTGTGTTAACAATTTCACTTCTCCTTGACTGTAGTGATGATCCGGTTTCTTGGCTATTTATGTTTAGTATATTTACCACTCAAGAAAACCAAAAAAAGTTTCTTGAGATATTAATACAGTATACTAAACAATTTCACTTCTGCTTATCTTTATGTTGGTAATGGGTTGTTTTGATATTTCAAATACGGCTTTCTTACACCAACTTCGATGTTTCTGTATGCCTTTTAAATCGTACACATGTGTTCAGTTTCTATCTAATCAATTTTGGTTAACGCCACTTCGTATATTGTAATATTTCTTCGTCATTTCTGTTCCTTCATCTCGCGGATCTTTCCGTGTCCATACGTGTCCATGCCACTGCCCTGCGTCACGCAGTGTAAACACACGATACTCTGACCATGCACGCGTTCGTTACACGTGTTTATTTACGCGCTCATAACTTATCATCGATCTCCGAATGCACGGCGTAGATCACAGGCCAAGAACCGACGGGCTGTGATTACAGCTGCGGGCTCGGCCAACCGCTGCCGATACATTCCGTATCTAGCCCGATAATCTCCGGGCGCCCGTAGCTGGCAAAGTATCCCTCACCGATGTTTATGCACGTGGCGGTTATCACATCGTTGCATTACCTGCTAATATTCACTTTGCGGATACAATCGGGTCGGTTACGTCTTCGCCAACGGTTATTCTCTTCCAAGAGGAACCATTTCAAGATTCTGAGTTCGTTCTATTGCTCTGGGCGTCGTTATTGCATTTTACACGACCGCGGTGCTTTTTGAAGCGTGAACTAAAATGGCGCCGAACTATATTACTCGGTTCAATCTGTTCTCTCCGGACGCAATTTCTTTGAAAATGATCGCGTGCAATGACGAAGTATGCAGATTTGTGTAAGGCGCACCAGCTACAAAACAGCGCGACGCTCGAGTTGGCGATTTCGCTTGAGGAGATTCTGTCAACAACATCGACACATATTTACGATAATTTGCGCGTACGTTTCTGTCGAGTATACTGTTCGTCTTGGAGTCGGTCTATCTGATTAGGCGTAATCTTCCTCGTTTCGACTCTGCGCTTTCCTAAATATCACTTGATATGATTATTCATTCCAGTTATCCGGTATGTTTGTTGTTATTTAAACAATATAAATATGCTTACATGCTTTGTTAATTACATCTGTGTAGTGATATCTTTTCATTTGTGCAGTAAATTATGACAATTCTTTAATAGTCTAAGCTACACAAATTGGCCATTTGTTTATGGTAGTCTTTTTATATAAGTCATATTCGTTTATTTGTTATTTACATATACATTTTATGCATGTACATTTGGTCAAAGTATGAATACCGGGACTGCAGCATTTGCATAAACTGTCTTCCGTCGTTGTTGTCAGATTCAATACATGACTGTTTTCGCCTTTAGCCCGTCTCAATGCATGGCTGAATCATTCAATTAAATTAACGTCCTTGGGGCAACCACATACGCGACCTGGCGAAGACCGTTATTGAAAACAGCGGTATAACATACAGTTAACAACGCCAGTCTCTGATTTACGATTATTGTGAGGGCAATGCGTCGGAGAAGGCCAAGAAACCCCGAATAGAAGCGCCCGGCCAATCCGCATTCCCGACATACCGCCATTTGAAAAAGTACTGTCTTCAATAAATCACATCCCAATTTCATGCTATTTGACGTGTGCATTTATTGTATTACATGCAGAAGTAATGTTATGGCACGCACGTCCAATCAATCTGTCCGTCTAGAATGCGCAGAACAAAAATAACGTTCGAATGTTGTTTGCAGAAAGTGAAAACGATTTTGCATAAGTACTTAATTTTGATAATTTCAGTAAGTGCAAAAGTAGTTTATGTGACAATTAAAAAAAATAGCATACGAAATCTGCGACAACGCATAAACGTTTTTAATGTCGTTTTTCCATGATTAGGCTACTTTTATTTAAAAATGACGATCACATCCCCGTGCCAATTAATGGTGTCCGTTACAGAACGGTTACCTTTATAACGGTGTCAAGTTTATTTAAAAGAGCTGTTTTATACCAATGGGAAAATCTTTCGAAAATAAATACGTTGCCCCCATTTCAAAAGCACATTAACATCTTAAAGGTGATGTTTCGTGGAATAGTGTAACTAGTCACACATTCTTTTAAAGGCTAACCAATTTTCCGACATTTTAGTTCGATTGTGGTTGGCGCGATCGATACCGGCCCACTGCTTTGATAGATCTGGTATTATCGGTAAACTCGGTAAATATTCCCTCTATGGTGGATGCACTTGCAGTAAAGGCACGAAGAGGGAGCGCTACAAGTAACAGAAACTAACTGTTGGTTTTAAAACGAATACTTAATTGTACTGAAGAGTTAATACTTTAAACTGGAGAAATATAATAAGTAGATAAATATAAATTCTCATACTTCTTGACGTTATTTGCCAGGTGAATTAACCTAAAATAACCAATGCAGTTGAAAGTCTGAGATATATATATATATATATAGATATATATATATATAATATGTATGTATGTTATATATATATATATATATATATATATATGAATCAAATATATATATATATATATATATATTCTACTAAGTTTTGTTAAATAAAAGACGAGTTTTGCTTTTACAAATTGTTGACATCATCACCCGTGTGAAGTACAGGTGTATTCATGTTCCACTGTCTGTTCCACCAGCTGCTGATGTCGATGGGAGTCGGGAGCCCGACGACGCCGGCAACGACGACGACAGCAGCAGCGGCAGCAGCGGCCGCGGCAGCAGCGGCCGCGGCGACCAAGCTGTCCGGAGCGGCAACAGGGTCTGCAACGACGTCGTGCTGCGAGTCGGGACGTCCGGTGATGACGGACCCACACACCGGTCAGTCGATCTGCTCGTGCCAGTACACGGCCGGGCTGCTCAACTACTCGCGAGTGGCCGCGGGCCTGCCCGAGGGGCTCTACGGCTCGGCGGCAGCGGCGGCGGCGGCGGCGGCAGCAGCGTACGCCGCGCAAGGCATCGGACCCCTCGCTATCGACCCCTCCGCCTTCTGCTCACCCATGGTAAGTCGCAGTCAATATGCGTACATGTCTAGTGACATACTTCAAACAGCCTACGCACGAGGCTTTCTTCTTGATATTTGAGATTATGTGCCCGGAGATAGGGGATATGCATTCTCTCAAACTCGGCTGATCATCAGGGGTTATGTTTGATCTGTTGATCTCTGACCGTCCCTGGAATGAATTCCCAGAGGAAGTAGTAAGGATACAGAACATCACAAACAAAGAAAATGTACGTCTTCCTCGGTGCCAGGTGTCAGCATTTACAACATAATTTTATATTATATTATGTTTCGATAAATATGTACACTATGAAAATTATCCACGCACAACTTTAAGTGTAATAGCATATCCATACATTTATAATTATATATATATATATATATATATATATATATATATATATATATATATATATATATACAGGTGTATGTATAATATAAAAAGTCTTAGTTTTAGTCTTCCATATGAATCATAGTGTTTTGTGAAATATATGCTATTAGCATGCACTATATAAATAAATAGTCATATTTATATAACAGCCGTATCATGCTACATAGATTAGCATTCTCTCACAACTTATTCATGTGAAGTTTATAAATATATATGATTTCTTGAAGCGTGAATAAACACCATTGTTGTTGTTATTGGTTATGAGAGTAGACTTGCATAATGTTATCTTTATTACAATAATTCCGTCATTGTCTCTACAAGCATATACTTACTTAGGTAGTTCCTGACCTGACCGGTGGCCTCAGTGGTCAGATCTTCAGTTTATCCAGTAAAATCTCTACGACTTGATGGCAAGGCGGCTTTGTAATCGTAGAGAGTCACAAAATAAGTATATTGTCACAAAGCTTTTTTGTTTTTTTGTTATTGTTTAGTATCCTTTAAATTACCCAGTTCTTATTTACTGATATCCATTGGGGTTCAGACTAAGATAAATTGTTAACTAAAATATATTACTATAATATATCTTTGATTTTATTAATATACGATATATATATATATATATAAAATGTATATACATATATATATATATAATGTATATATATATATACATATGTATGCAGCGACAATGAAACAACACACACACGTAAATTCCTTCCAAAAGTCCTTTAAACTTACTTATATCTTCCATTTCACACAAATGTGCTAATTCGCTCGTTGTTCTTTGGCCTTGTTCCACCCGTCTACGGTTTCAGTACGACTTTTTATTACCCGTTGTATTTCCTAAACTGTTTGTCAGCTTGTTGAAATCCTGTTAAACCAGCGACATACTTGTGATATTTACACAAGCTTAAATACACAACTGTCAGAGCCGCGTGTTTCGTTTACTCGACCGATGAGAGCTTAAAGTTGCGGTTACGTTGACATTTCCTTACGATTTCACATTGACCTAATTTTCTCACCTTTTGAACTTACACTTCCGCTAATATTTACGTATGGCTATAAAATATGTTAAGCCCGTTTGTATTATTAGAATGTCATTCATCCCGAAATGTTTTGTATATCTTACTAACCAGGTGTGATATCATCCTCTTGTACTCAAGTGACACAACAATTGGACTGTTCGTTGAACACCGCGTAAGACGTGAAAGTTTATGACGTTTGTTATATCAAAACGATCTTGTCTGTTCTGCATTTATTAATATTTATTAATATAAAGTTCCTGACATTAGAATAACTACATTGAACGTGTAGCCAACAAATTTGCTTTCAATAAGCGGGCGGCATTTCTTTAGAATTTGAATGGTTCGACCACGAATTGTATACGATATGATGCACGACATCCATACGATAAACACTGGTCAGCTATGGAGGAAGCAGCCCACAATGAAGACTGCAAGCGAGACAAATACAACGTACAGCTGGTTCGATGAACTTCCTGCTAATTATATAACCACCCCTGACTTGAGAGGATGATTCCGGGAAACTGAACAGACACGGTTCTTCTCCATAGTCTTTGGAAAGGTTTGGTATAGGGGTCTCATTTTTACCCAGTTACTACAGGTGACTTGGGGGTTTCTCTTTAACAACAAACTGTGTTGTCTTGGGAGTTTCTTTTTATACAAATATTACCCGGAGTCTCTATTTACCTATTATATTACGTGGTGACTTAGTAGTCTCTATTTACCCAGATGTTACGTGGCGATTTGGGAATCTCTATTTACCCAGACACTACGTGGTGACTTGAGTCTTTCTTCACTGAGACACTTCGTTGTAACTTGGGAGTCCTTATTTGCCATGCTATTACGTGGTGATTTGGGGGTTTCTAATTACCTAGATACTACATGGTAACTTTGGAAGTTGGGAGTCTCTATATACATAGATACTACGTAGTGATTTGGGAAGTTGAAAGTCTCTATTTACCCAAATAGTACGTGGTGACTTGGAACTCTATTCACCCGACACTCAACGCTGACTTGCCGGGCACATCGAGTTCCGTGATATAGATGTATTTAGAGCACTGCGTGGCGCCAGCGAGTCCGTCGTTGACGTGAATGCGAAGCCGCGCGGTAACGCGTTGCAACGATCGAAACCCACCCATCCTTCGACCCGGCGACCCGCGCGTAACGAGAAGGTCGGATCTGACAGACATCGGTGTTGGGTGCACGCAATTAATTCAGCCGGCCCGTATGAAATCAATGACTCATTTCTTCGCCCGCGTGCGACCGTCGCCACTTAGCAAACGGCGTGACGGACCACCGACTACCCTAGAGCCCCACTTCAAACACCCGCACCTCACCAGGGCTACGTCTGTCACCGGGTGCCCCAACTAAATCCCCACCGTCCCTCCTCGCGTCTTCCCTAATCGAAGGCGATGGCGGCGTAAGAGATAGGTCGGCGTTGGAGGTCCTCGCTTCCTCGCGGTGCTTCCCGGGCGCGTCCCATCAAACCCAATCGGCCGACACATTCGGCAGAACCCCGTGCGTGTCCGACCGGGCTCCAGTGCCGGTTAGACACTCAGGTCTTATCGCGAGACCGGCTTCATTTGTCGCCCGGTGCCGATAAGGCAATCGTCAGCTGTCCCGTCGCATTATCGCCGCGTCGCTAGCAAGAAACAGTGGCGGTTGGCAGACGGGGACGAGACCAGTGTCACAGCCGGCCACCAACGGCGCTCTCGCCAAGTAACAGGAGAGGAACGATATGTGGGGGATATGAAATAGTTGGCAAGTGACATGCATATAAGATGTCATGCATGCATGTACTTGGGTGCATGTTTGCGTGCGCGTGCATGCATGCATGCGTGCGTGCGTGCGTGCGTGCGTGCGTGCGTGCGTCCACCTCGGCTCCCACGGTTCGGTTCGCTCCAACTGCACCGTCCCATTCATCCCGTCTCTCGCCTAGTCGTTTATTTACGACGGTGCATCGTGCGCGCGCCGGGTGGCTGAGGGGCGGGGTGTCAGACGCAGGCAGCGTGGCTAATTTACAAGTTAGACAATTTAATTTACCCTTTCTGGCTGAATTACTCCCGTACGCCAGCGGAGACGCGCCGGAGTCTCGCCTGGCCACTTAAAGACGAGCCTTGACGAAGACTCATTGCATCGATGCTCCGATGATGTGACATCGAATGCCGCGACCGGGCCGCGTTCGTGGCTTGTTGCTTCGGCTTAAATGTCTCGAAAACACGTCGGGTGGACACGTCATTGCGCGGGTTGACGTAGTCTTATAATCCACTCATTTAGTTCGCTTTCAGAAGCGATTGAAGGAGGCAACAAAGTGTGTCCCATAGAATATGATTGACATGCTGCTTTCGGGGAGAAATCCGGTACATCGGAAGTGAACATATGTGGTTCCCTCACAAATAAATAAATACTGGAATGTTTGGCTCCAAAGCATAAGGGTGATTTCTCACCGACTACGTATAGCAGGAGGATATGAGACGTAGGCGATTTGGCGGTGCGTTCGTTTCTTTAAACGTGTTTGGCGTATACGTCATTAAAGATATGTGTGTCTGTTCATATGCCCTCCCAGTGACTGAGAATTACACATCTCAAAATCGGGTCGTAACAGGTGTATGGCTAACAGGCATCTGTCTATTAAGACGTGCACGCCTGTCCAATGTCAAACTAAAAGTAGAAAGAATGAACACGACACTGACATGGTCATAATGTACACGTAATAGAAATGGTGAACGACGGAAATAGTACAACATAGATAATATATATATATATATGTATTACCATTATCAGTAACAAGCATGTTTATACTATACAGCTAAAACGGTTTCCACGAATCATACCAACTTTAAAGATAGGGTTTTCTCAATTTATGCATGAGCCGACGTTTTGGAATTTGCTCCCTCTTGGTGTTAGATCAGTTGAAAATATTGCACAACTTCGCCGTCATCTAAAAAATGTAAATTTATAAACCTGTTTAGCGGCCTTAGCTCCCTGGCGTATCCATCCATCTGTTGACAACTTGTATACTGCTTATCGATTTTTAGATTGACCAACCCTTTTGTCCTGATGCACCTATGAAATTGGTCCAAGGATTTAATGAAAAAGTAGTTACCTTAGTATTATTAAATAATATAGTTTAAATTATATATATATATATGTGTGTGTGTGTGTGTGTGTGTGTGTGTGTGTGTGTGTGTGTGTGTGTGTGTGTGTGTGTGTGTGTGTGTGTGTGTGTGTGTGTGTGTGTGTGTGTGTGTGTGTGTGTGTGTGTGTGTGTGTGTGTGTGTGTGTGTGTGTGTGTGTGTGTGTGTGTGTGTGTGTGTGTGTGTGTGTGTGTGTGTGTGTGTGTGTGTGCGTGTGTGTGTGTGTAATATAAATAAAGCAGACACGCACTTATATTATATGTTTAACGAAACACTTTCTGTCTTGCAAAACCAATGATTTTATATATATTCGAGTTTGTTTTTATATAAATTATACATTGTTGGGTATACAGTTGAACAGCTGAAAGTAAAAGGTAAAGGTAAGTTTTTATATAGCACGGGATCTAGTGTTTAGGACTGCTCAAAGCGCTTTACACGTTACTCCGCGGCATACCTGTTCAATCGATCCAACTCATATAGATATAAATAATAATCCTACCGTATTATACATAGTATTGTCAACGTAATTCCTGGTTTACATCTGTAATATTCAGTTCGTAATATGGATCATTACACGAAAATAATAAACATGCCCATATACACCACTGTATAATGAATTCAATATGTTCGTTTGTCGTTTTTTTAACTGAGCCCCACGCGAGCGTGTAGTCGAGCGCGAGAAGTGTTATTGTGTTAACGTTGTGCAGGTCAAACGGTGTAACGCGGAGTGGAGCATAATACGGAAATCTTTGACTTATATATGTTTGAATAAAATATATAATTATACGGATGTTTTCTCAAAACGGAATAATACTACATTGTTTATAATAATAATAAAAAATAATAAAAATTAGAATTCCAAATAAAACGTGTTCTAACATATCTCCGGATGTACCGGAAGAAGTGTACTCAACAGTGGATCTTCTTGTTCCGTTTGCAGGGATCGCCGTATGAGATGAAGGACAACGCCGACTTACTACGGAGCCTCTCCCACTCGGGTGCCTACTATCCCTACGATCCCGCCTCGCTCGGGGCGTTCCCCTACTATGCCAACGGGTCAGTGACGTCACTTTGCCTTGTAGAGTTTCGTTATATTATAACATAATGATGCTGAATATATATGTATATATATATATATATATATAATTCCTCTTCCTGTCAATATCAACTAATCTCGTCCGACTATTGATTGCTCATCTATTCCGCGCTTCTTCAACTTACGTAACACATCCGTTGCTATTCCACCTTGCACGAGAAAGACGCGTATTCCCGATATACTATTGTTACACTAGTTTACCACTAAATATATTCGTTTGTGTATTCATCTATCAACTAGCCTACTCGTTTAAAAATACTATATAGATGCGTGCTAATAACACCCCAAATATGCCCCCACTCATGTGTTCATGTTAGTGTTCGCCTGTGTGCAGTCATATTTACGCAAACGTACTTATGCATGTGTAGTCTATATTATAAATTAGTAATGCGTGAATACGTACACACGCACACACGCATATGTATACATATGAACGTAGATCGCTATGCATACACAAATCATCAAGAATGTTACCACCGCAATAAGGTCATTGTTATTAAATGTTTTATTGCTTGACGGTTAATATGTTACCTTTTCGTATCGTTGGTAACTTCATTCTAATAAATAATCTATGTCCGTCAGGTTCGGTATGGACCCGAACATGCGCCGGAAGAACGCGACCCGGGAGTCGACGAGCACCCTGAAGGCGTGGCTGAGCGAACACCGCAAGAACCCGTACCCCACGAAGGGCGAAAAGATCATGCTGGCCATCATCACCAAGATGACCTTGACCCAAGTGTCCACGTGGTTCGCGAACGCCCGACGCAGGCTCAAGAAAGACAATAAGGTGACGTGGTCACCGCGAAATAGATGCGGCGAAGACGACGACGACGATGACGACGACGCGATGGAGGAAAAATTGGACAGCGACGGAGACAACAACAACGGCAGTCACGTGGGCGATGACGACGACGATGACGTCATGTTATCAATGGAGAGTAGCGGAAGTCGGTGCGAGGATGAAGATGGAAAGACGGACGAAATACGACAGAGGATGAATAATGGTAAGAATAATTACGTTGTTGTTACCATGCGAAGTTTAACTCGTGTTCGAACTTCTGTTGTTGTAATATTATGTCATTTACTAATATAGTTCGACTGTGTTAACTACAAGTGGGGAAAACGGAGAAAGTGTTTGAGCTATTCATGTCTTCAGTTTAAGTCGCGTGTTTACAAAAGGCGGTGCATCCTATGTAGGAGTGCGTCGACTCATGGTTCAACGTATAACGGATACTCGCGTTATCGAAATTCGAGTTTACGAACCAGAACTGCATTAATCCGCCGTAACTACATGTGACATTTCAGAACAAAAATGTTATCACTTGCGAAACTCAATTTACACAGCGTACACAATGTTTTGCGATAGCCCATGCAGAAGGTGGCCGCACATAGACATAGGGTAGAGCTTTATGAGCAGACAGTCTGAAACTGTAAAATGTCGATCGGGCGTCTCACTTCCTAAATGTGCCAGCAGAATTTTCGTTGCGGAAAAGAAACATTGAGATGTCTTGTATATAATGTCAGAGAATGTAAACGAATCCGGAAAACCTTCTTACACGAAACAGCGATGCACTGTAAGTTGCTGCCTAGACGTATTAGCATTCTTTGTATAAATCCCCTCGCCGTACAGCATGTTTACGCTACTTCAGATGGGTATTCCTGATAAGCTAGCAAATGCCGTTATTTATCCTACTCAACCACAGGATGCTAATAGATCTTATAACGTTGTTTTGGTTTACTGTTGTGTTTTTCTTAATCTCCGTCTTTATAAATGTGCACATCTCAGTTGGGCGGACCAGAGGATCAGAATCAGAATTGTTTCATGTGTCTAATTACCATCCCAACATATACAGGTATAAAACGACAATGAATAATATTATACATTAATATTAGCAAAGTCAAATATATAATTCCCGAGACCAACTTCACAGTCACTGTCAGGTTTAGTGTCGCGTCTACATAGTGTATTTTTTGGGCTTACAACAATACGAAAGTTTGTCAAAATTAGTCCAACCGATATCTGTTCACGCCTCGCTATGTACGTGGGAGTCTGTTCTCGCGTGTTCCCGGCCTCATACCCACTCCCCAAAGGCAGGGAAATCATCGATGACGCAACGATGCTGCAATATTACCAGCGGTCGTCATTTGGCCGGACTAGCACCTATCTCCGCGCCAGCACAGACCCTGCAATTATCGACGTAGGAATTAAGTGGCAATTCGCCGTAATAACGGGTTTCGGCTTCAATCAGCGCGTGTTATCCGCCCTATCCCGGTTTCTTCGCCAATATTATATTGCGTGTCTTTGTCGCTACGCGGCGCCCCGCGAGTCATTCACTACATACCAGAGCAATGGAGACGTTCTCCCGCCCTATCGAATCAATCTCCGTCAGACGCGAGTCCGTCATCTCAGCTCCGGATTGATTGTTGCTTGTACCGTTGTCGGTCGACGTGCAGCGATTTTATTGACTATTTTTGTTCGGTGTCATCGTTAAAGCGAAATAATGACCCGTTATGCCCAAGGTGACTGGCCCCAACAGGGAATCCGTGGTTTTTTTTAGTCTCGTCAATCAAGTGGGAGGATATCGCGGGGTAATAATTATAACCCGCATACATACCGCCACAGGCGCTGCATGCACTATCGAAAAATACTTATTTATTCAGAGTGCATTTGACTGGAACGATTATTACGCCTATGATATTGTTATTAAATTAATCGAATGTGAACATTAAATATACACGCGCGCAGCATGTGTACGAACCAACGACTGCATGCATGCACACACGCGCGAGCACACCCACACATACAGACACGCACGAGCTATATCGTTACTTGTGACATTCTGTGAATAGAAACCACAGTATGAAACAACGATCTTGCCAACTTGTCTCTCGTATCTCTGAACAGAATTGTGCCACTTTCTCCGTAGTAGGCCGATAAGCAAAGTACGTAGAAGCATCACGCATTCGTAACAGGTCGCTCACAAACTGTTACTCAAACTCAGAGATCCGAAATATGCCGTCTGAACGTAGTGTCAACCCGCCGTAACAAACCATCCGGCGTTCTCTTGTCAAATTCGTCATCGACAGTAAATAAAACACGAGTATTTCGCTTCTGTAGCGACATGCACTTGATCGCGATAAGCCTGTTTCGAGTTGAATGCAGTCGACCGAGCGAAAACCGATCCGAGCTGGAGACACTAATTATTGTATTGCACGTGGTATTTAACGGCGAGTGGCCGGTGATTTTCTGCATCTATTACGCTCGACTCGAACCATTAGCCAGCTCCGGGCGCCAACTTGACGCTAAATGCGTCGAATGTGTACACACACCTTGCCATAATTGAGAGGTGAAAATATTTGTTCAACACCTTTTAGAACACAACTCCCGCGGGCTTGTGGAGGAACGTTGGTGGTCGCTCACCGAGGATGTATCGCAGTCCGGGCTTGTGTTGATCTGTCAGCGGCTTTGCCTATTCACGAGAGCTTCGGGGAGGTTATGCGCGTGTACAGAGCAAACACGATCGCACGAACACAAACGTGTTTGTTTGGACGCCTCATCTAAGTATCGCAGTGGTCACCTAACTTGTGTTGCAGCTTTAAGCATATTTGCAAGTGCTGATGCATTTCATTGCGGTGGTGTCAAACATAGGCTATTAGTGGTTTTCAAGAATGCATGAATACTTTTTTCGCGCATATTGCTGATGGATGAACATGTCTTAGAAATATTAACGTATTAATGTTAACGTATGCATGCAGAATACTTGGCAATATTTTCACAGTTAATTTATGAGTAAACAATGCGAATATACATGTGTGCCAAAATTATATATATATATATATATATATACATATATATACATGTATATATATATATGTATATACATATATGTGTATATACATACATAAGTTTGTACATGGTGTACACAACTTTATTTAATTTATAATTCAAATGGAATGAAAATAAAAACAAGTATAGTGTATCAAAATCTGCACTAAGGGCTCTGGTAGAAGGCCTATGTGGCTAAAATAAACGTTGGCTATTATTTGCAAATTAGAAATAGCACATTCCAACCTGCACAAATGTAGAAGTGGATTTGTTGCAATCTTGGAATGATTATAAATGCCTGATCCTATCAAATATGTTCACTGAGAATAATATTTTACGTAGGCGAAGAAACTGTTTTGTCATGTAGGCCTACGGCCTACATTTCGTTCGTGGCGTAGAGGCCTGTGTTAAATTTATTTCTAATTCAGTGTAATCTGACAACGCTACACGGGTTAACATCTGCTTAGTGGTTTAGCGTATACACGTTCCCTTTCACTTCTCTTAATTGTCTAAGTGTTTGGTTCTTTATTTGACACAAACCTTAACAAATAGTAACCGCCATGGAGGGTTCCACTTAGTTGCGTCTGTTTCAAGGAATGTTCAAATCGTTCGCCTCAAAACCGTAATCGTCGTCGAGACAAACGAAACGTAAACAAGAGATAAACGTGCGTGAGCCGGTATTGTCGAGCCGCGACTCAGCTACTGTGACGATGTGCCACGGGATCTGGTTTTAATCACACGCCCGAAGGCTGGTACTCAACGCCGACGTGTTAAGCTAATTACCGACTTTACGGTGCAACGTCGTAGCCATCGTCGTAAATTTTATTTTCAGCCAGCCAAATTTAAGAAAACATTTCCACGCAAACGAACGATACCTGTATATATTTTTTAATATGAGAGCAATCTTTGTTGACATGTCTCCAACAAACATTGCACTTTATATAACATTATTATATTAACAAATCGGAATACCCTCTAGACGGAACGACAGCGAAAGAGAACTAACACAGAATATGCATGGTATTTCAGTAATACTTATTTTGTAATGAAACGAAATATTGTACTTCTTCATTACGAACAAAAAACTTAAAACCAACACACGAACAATAATAAAATCTACACCAAATGCTGATGTTAATATCACATTATAATTACATAACGAACATATAATAATTGTATTATATATATAATCCTCATTCGCTATGTCATATATACATTATATATACGAATAATACGTGTTTGCAACATATTACATACGAATACATGCACTTTGGAAATTTACGTTCGGTTTTATACGATTGCATCAGATTGTTGTCCTGAAGACGAGCGGTACATTTTGTTTGTTGACGTCTAAAATAAACACGTCAGACGTGACGTTTACACGACAATGTCGAATGACTCGTCGTCGAGCAATGCACAACGTCCCAGTTCGCCCTCCCATGCATCCTCTCTCTGTTTCCCTGTCCGCCTACTGACATGGGCGGAATACGCTGGTGTGTTTGAATGCAGGTCCGTGATGTCTCCGTGTTTCTTGGACGGCACCGGCGACTTCTACAATGTTTTATGTCCCGACAAGACAAGCGTTCTTACATAATGTCATTCTCCACCTCCGCTGTTTCACTGGTTCGACATTAATCATCTCACCACAACTGGCACAGTCCTCTACTACACTAACGTACCACTTTTATGTAACACATCGCAAGTTAAAACTTGCATTATACACACACACATATATATTATATACTTATAATATGCAACATAATTATATATATATATATATATACATATATATATATATATATATGTATATATATATATATATATATTATATATATATATATATATGTATATATATATGTGTGTATATATACATATATATATATATGTATATATACATATATATATATATATATATATAATATATATATATATACATATATATATATATATATACATATATATATATATATATGTATATATATATATATATATACATATATAAATATATATATACTCACACACGCACACACACACACACACACACACACACACACACACACACACACACACACACACACACACACACACACACACACACACACACACACACACGCACACACCAATACCCTCAGAAAATCCAGGCTCAGTGGCACAACAAATCCAAGGATTAAGCGTTCTCATTGTTATATAGAGAACAATAGTCTTCAACGGATGGATGGAATTCCTACGAAGCTAAGGAGGATATGCAATAAGAAATGAAACTATATATTTATATATATATATATATATATCATTTCTTACGTTTTGAGGACAAGGCGTTGACTCTTTAACCTTTGTTATAATCCACGACGTATACGTATAACACATATAAGTACATAGCGAGTTTTTATTGTGAAATTTTAAATAACGCAGCTGATTCAGCAAACAGCTGACGTCATAGTATTGTTTTGAATATCAACTTCACTACGGTGTTGTCTGTGTGGAATTGAAGAATGCAATGTGATTGCGTTGTACGAGAATTTAATAGCATTTCCTGCCACACTGTCGGTATGTGCGTCGTTCCGTCAGATTTGATGGTTCTGATGTCACTTTCAAAACGGTTCCTTTGACGCTGTTTTTAGTTGATTGAGGCAGGGGACGACAACTGGGAACGTAGTATCCCATTGGGTCCCTCTCCTACACCCGGGGTGATAATAAACGATGCTAATGAGCTACGTCAGGCGGGCCGTTTCATTCACCGCTCCTTCGGGAATCTCGTAACGACGAGCAGCAGCGTAATCGTCCGTCTTGACTGTCGATTTTATTTCGTTATCAAACGCGTCGACAGTTGCGTAGGATATCGCTACGGGGGATCACAATGGGACGGAAGGGGCCGGAGAGGGGAAATGCAGAAAAAAATTAAAACAATAATTACAATTTAAAATAACTATAATTACACAAAATAATCATTATTATTGTTGTAATTCAGACTTGTTCCATGATCGTGAGTACTTTGTGCAGATACGGAACGTTATAGATTACTCGAATACAATGGAATATTGCACAATATACGTCCGGTTGAAACTGATGTGTCTACCATAGGTTCGCGTCATATCCTTCATGTGATTACAAAATAGTCATGCTGTTTTTTTCTAGTAGGCCTACTTTAGAGTGGCTGACAGTTTAACACAATGTCCCGATTCAATCGTGTTCTGTATATTCGTTTCAGCACCATGTACATGTTTATCCGTAGAAAGATATACTCTGGTTATGAAAGTATAATTTAGGCGACTCTGACGCTCGTGATACAGCTTGGAAATGTGTAGGACCTAGAGTTCTGTTTTGGGTGCCACATAGTTAGGCAGAATAAAATATGGTCAATATAACAAAAACAATCCCGATACCAAGTGTGGTTTCAGGGTGGTTTCAATTAGCCTACTTAAATGTATATCATGAGTTGAAATATCTTGTTTTCACGATATTGTTGTGTTCGTCAGACTCGGTCCGAGACAGACATCACGACGTGCGACCAGTGCGGACTCCGTCGGCCAGCAGCAGTAGCAGTGACGGCAGCACCGGGCGCCTGCCCAGAGACGACAGACTCATGGTCAGTGTCAGTGGACAGTCCGGCATTTGCACATCGACGAATCTCACGACGGCCACGCCGACGGTGTCGACAACTTCAACGCCGAGAATTGCCGTCGCCACAGCCACTTGCGCTGCCGCCACAGCAGTGGCACCGTCGATCAAGCCGAAGATCTGGTCCGTGGCTGACGTCGTGGCGTCCAGTGACTCCAATAAACGACGTCGCACGCCGCCGCCAAGCATGCCGCTAGGTGTCGCTGCACACACGCACCCCGCCTTCCTGCCTGGCGCGTGGAGTTCGGCCACAGCCCACCCTCATCATCCCGCCTACTCGTTCCATCGCCATCACATGCCGCATCTCCTCAGTTCGACTGCCTCAGTGCCAGCGGGCGCCATCAGTGCTGCGGCCGCCGCTGGCGTTTTCCCGCGCTTTTCCGTTGCCATGGCGCCCGTCGACGCGCGCTCGCCTATCAACGGCCGCCTGCTACAACGTTCACCATCGTCCGATCACAAGTCTCCATGTAAGGCCCTACACGCAAACATCTACAAGAATTAAATGTCAAAATAATGTATATTGCTGACCCCGGTGCAGCGAGCCGAGAGTAGTCCCGTGCGAGAAGTAGGCGGCCACTAGGACCGTGATAGAAATAAACTTAGTTTCTTAGTTGATTTGTACTAGTAACACATTTATATTAAATAGTTTCGTTGTTAGGATGCACAATATTAGTAAAGCGTATAAAATAACTTGTGCAATTATTTGTAGGAAAATACTAAAAACACGAATAGAATACAGAAACTAAAATTAGTTACTTCCGGCACGATAGCACACTTTATGGTCAAAGGATAGGTTTTAGGTCAAAAGGGTCGTCCACAGCGCTTTCACGCACATGCACAGTCCGCCAAGGATACTTCTGACACTGGACTCCGCATGTAGAAATACCACACACGTGACACACGGTTATACTGATGTTCAAACGCCCCAAGCGAGTAATGCACATCGCGAATACCTCACGCCACGGTCTCGTGAACATAATTAAAATCGGACGAACGCACAGTTTATAATTGAGTGATCATTCGTGCGATTTATTGTTGTTGGTGCTCCGCAGACATGTTTGACAGGCGTCCTTACAAACACTCGCCCGTCACGGGTCGCCATTCGTCGCCTGCTCGTTAGTTAGGGTCCTAATGACGCAACGGGCCAAATGTACGCCTGTCACACACGCATATGCGCCGCCAGTCTGCGCATCACTTCAGTTGTACCGCAAACCGTAGGAATGCTTCAAGTTTAGGCTACTTTGCTGCACATTTCTGGCAAACGAAATGTATCGGCATGTTAGTGAAAATGAGCAATGTCACAATTTCAACAATTTCATAATTATATATAAGCATATACATATATATATATATATATATATATATACATATATATTCAGTATTGATATATATATATATATATATATATATATATACATATATTCAGTATTTATATTATATATATATATATTCGTGCATAATATATTATATGTAAGTATTGTACTATAATACATATATATATATATATATATATATTATAGTACAATAATTACATATAATATATTATGCACGAATTTATATATATATATATATATAAATCAATACTGAATATATATATATATACTGAACACATATATATATATATAATATTGACGTTATATATATATATTTATATAATATTATATATATATATATGCGTCACACACACGCACGCACGCACGCACGCACGCACGCACGCACGCACACACACACACACACACACATACAGTGTCAGTATATATTATGTATATATACTGTAATAATATAACCACACCATGACTATAAAATTAGGTGTTTGCCTTGTTACAGTCGAGACCAACTCCGCCTCCACGCCACGAAGCTCCGTCGAGTCGCTGCCTGTGCCGCAGCAAGCGTTTAAGCCCGTTGTCAACAGGTGAGCGCTATCGATTTACGCCTTAGGGCAGGTACATCCACAACGTTCGCGAGTAACGTCTTCATTTCCACCAGTCAATCTCACCCGGAAACGTCGTCGTCTTCTGAAGGTTTGCCTCGAGGGCACCACCAATGCCACTAGAATAACATGTTTCGGAAAATCAACGCTGTAGTTGTGTAAAGTACAACTGCAAAGCCAACGTATAGTGATATGCGTATCATGTGATAAGATGTACATCAGTCATATCATACACAGACACGTATACAAACTAGTTTTATTAATTTAGATTTATTAGCTTGAGGTGAATATTGGTATTTAATTACTTAATTGTAGCGCAGTTTTGTTTTCATTAATTTGGTTTATTGCATGTGTTCTGTATTGGGGTAATACCTAACGTTTTAATTTGCAATTTAATTAGAATAAATTTGCTAACAAGTTTGACGAAAGTAATTTAAGTAATTATTCTGACAATGTAAATATATTATCCGTTTTAAAAAGGGATTTGTACTTATGAGTTTAAACATTAATTGAATGAAAGTTTATTCAACAAAAACATAATACATGCACAATATGATGTGCTGCTGCTGCTGCTGCTGCTACTGCTGCTGCTGCTGCTGCTGTTGCTGTTGCTGTTGCTGCTGCTGCTACTGCTGCTGCTGCTGCTGCTAAAAAGACGTAGCTGAAGTCATAGACTTATATGTTACTATGCCATTCTAAAATTAAAAAACTGAATAAATATAGTACGAATTAAATAATTCTAAATAATACCCAAATTCTATACGGAATTACCTTTGTTTACATATTTGAAGTATAATAAATTATACGGAAGTTTCCCATTGTCACAAGATAAGATAGCTGCATCGGGTTTGCAGTGTTTAACCAATACTGATGTAGTATCCCATACGAATGTGTCCATGCACTATAATAATTGCATATAATTGTGTTTACCTTCCAAGTGTACTTCCAACATAATTTAATTTAAAATAAGCAGGGTTATATTCACATTGCCGAGTGACAAATATTGTTCAACTTTTTTTGTTTTCTTGCTTCAATAATTAATTTGTTATATTATCTACTAGGTACTATCGGTGTAGCTCTCTCGGCAATTTATTAATTTAACGAAAGTATCCGTAAACGTACTTTTTTCGCATAAATCTTGAAGTTCGCTTCTCAACTCGACGTCATTCGCTGATGGGTTTAAAGCCTATGATCAATCACAGATGTTATCACCGAGTCAAACACAATATTCGTACTGAATTATTCATAGTCCCCAATTTCCCACCCACGTCGCTTCACCCGCCTTTCGTCAGAGACTTAGTCGGGACGTCGGGCAGTTATGTCACAATCTGAAAATGATGCGCGCGCGCGCAAAATAAACGATTACGCTGATTGGGGTAATTGCTCGCCGAATCACGGCCTTTGTCCTGGCCAGACGCGGTGCTCAGCCACTAAAGTCCTTGCTCTTTCATTTGCAGCAAAGTGGACGATTTCGTGAAAGCGTAGCGGCCGATGCGATGCCACCGGACAATGGGAGGGAAATGCGTTAACGCTCGAATCTCGCCCGGCGCCGTCGCGTGTGAAAAGATAACTGGACGTGACGCCCTGACTGCCGCTGACCGCTGCGCACCCGAGGGAGTAACCGCACGCGACGGACGATAGCGCTCGTTCGTTCTGCGCTTGAGAAAGATTTCCGTTGAGAAGAATCTCGTCAAAGCGACTCATGTGCGAGAGACGTTCTTCGCATGCACATTGTCGTTTCGCTTTGCAAACATAGGATGGTTGACAATCGATTTCGCCCACATTGTTAACAGCCGTGAACATGCTTGGCAATTGACGACTCGATGTCAGTTGCCAGAAACATGAACGCCATGTCGATATCATTTGTCCATTTAAACTTGCCAGATATGTGACATCATGTCAGTTTCATTCGCACTGGCTATTGTCTCATTCGCCATAGTTTTAATTGTTCTTTTTTTGCAGCCGCACAGCAAGGAGATTAGTTATTAATTTCAAATAAACGTAAAATAAGAACACTTCGCAATACGCGATTAGCTGCAGTTTTATTTATTTGTGGTTCTTCCTTGCGAAGAAAATTGGAACTTGCCGGCGACAATGCATGAATCCGTATTGGAAGTTGAATGTTGTCTGGTGATGTGTACGTTCTCGGTGTGGCTATATGTAAAACACAGACAGTTGAACAAAAAAGAACATCTGCACTTGTCACGTCATTAAATATCGAATACTCAGTTCATCCATCCAGTGAAACGAACTAATTTCTAAGTTATACTTTGAACATATTTAAATACGTTATTTGCCGCAAAGATGCCAGAAACGCAAAGCGTTATTTTTGAGTCGTATTAACAAATTCCACGAGTGGAGTGTTTTGTGATTTCATATGAGTCAGAATAAAACAATTCCGATGTTTTATGAAATACTTTGCCAGATCCGTAGAATTGAAGTACTGTTGTGTTGGCTACCGAAATAATATTTCCGATCGCCATACGTGACTGGTTCCAATTCACTTAATTATGAACAAGTTACTCCTGCGTATACTGCTATATATGAATCGATGCATGGATTCGACAGTTCTCATTGTATAGTTTAAGGTATATTATGTAAATGTTTAGCTGTCTAACAAATCGTCATGTACAGTTGTTTCGTCACCTTATATTTCTGTATGTTTATGTGTATATAAATTAATAAAGTTTCTTACAGTATAAATATGTTTTCATTTGTGTATTTATGCTTCCTGCAAATATTCGTTGACCCCATAAGACGTTTCTTAGCAGTTGTATATTTTATATGGTGACAGTTAACGAGTTGAGAGGTCACCTGAAATCGTTTCAGGAGTTAAATTCTAGTTAGGTCAATAGTCAATATCCTTGCCTCCACATGCATTAGTTTAAGCTACTTAAAATAATTAATTTCGAATAGGGAAACGTACTGTCGCATGACCAATGGTTGCTGTCTCTATATTTAGATTTGCATAGAGCAAATTTTGCAAAATTCACATTATATATTTATTGTCAATTTTGTGGCTTGATGTGGATTTTCCCGAGATAACTAATTACACAATTTTTATGTGGATTTTCCCGAGATAAACAATTACACAATTTTATGTATATTGGCGGAAGAATAGTAATACAAATATATGTTTTGGGAATTACAAAATGTTAATTCAAGATTCACGATTCAATCAACTTATTGTCAATTTCAAACATTGAATTAAAACGGAAATTTAGTTTTCGCACAATAACCAAACACGCTATGTAATATAGACAGACACATTTATTTTGACAATATATATGTGTGCAAATTGAAATAATTTACATAAATGTGACGGTCATAATAATAATAAATAATACATACTTGACGCAGTTTTAGTTCACGTAACTGTGCCGCTTTGTTGAACATAGCGAGTGCTGTACCATATCCGAGACGCTGTAAGCGCCAAGCAGATTAATAAAAATGGTCGTGGGGTAGTGAAAAATGGGGAACTTATTTATTTTTGGTGCAGCAAGCCACATCACCCCCCTCACACAAAACACAATCCAGGACACGTTATACAATGTGTGACGTAGTTTCATTATCGAAATAATCACTTTCTTGTTGTGTAATCGTTTGAGTGTAAGCACTATTTGTTAAAAACTAAACATTTTGTTTGGCAATCTGCTCACAATTCATTTTGTTCGAAGACTTTATATTTGAATATGACGTTATTGGTTGACCGCAGTGAGACACATTCTATACGCGCACACACAGTTACACACAAGAACACGCAAGCACATATACGCACGCACATACGCATGCACGTACGCATTTACACTTACTTAATACATACTTATTTACTTACCTAATTACTTACTTCCTTTTTTACTTACTACACAACATTCTACTGCCAGTGTGGTATTGTAAATGGCCCCGGTCGTATATGTACCGGGGATGTGTTTACCATAGCGTGGAAAATGGACTCCCTGTAAAAATGTAATTTTATTGTAGTGAGTGAGTGAGAAATGGTCAATTGGTGTACCTGTTATATTTTAAAAAAAACAGAACTTTTCAAAAAACGTGTCTAAACCTTACTGATATAAATTAACAATGATCATTCCAATATATGTTACAGTTACTAACATTGTTTTGTCAATTTTGTTGGCACTCGTTTTTATCTTTGAGGATGGCACATTATTTAGTTTACATACGTCAGTGAACAGTGTTTATATTTTTTAATTCACTAAACACATAAACAGGTAGGGTCCATACTCATAAGGGGTCCATACAAAACGCCGGGTAAATGAACCACCGATCCATTCACAACGGGGGTCCATTTACAATATAATGTTGTGTGTGTGTGTGTGTGTGTGTGTGTGTGTGTGTGTGTGTGTGTGTGTGTGTGTGTGTGTGTGTGTGTGTGTGTGTGTGTGTGTGTGTGTGTGTGTGTGTGTGTGTGTGTGTGTGTGTGTGTGTGTGTGTGTGTGTGTGTGTGTGTGTGTGTGTGTGTGTGTGTGTGTGTGTGTGTGTGTGTGTGTGTGTGTGTGTGTGTGTGTGTGTGTGTGTGTGTGTGTGTGTGTGTGTTTGGTGCTACGTTTTTGTCGATTTTTTTAGTGCTATTTTTTATGTTTATAAAGTGTCGACATTTTTACTTTTTTGTCTCAGCGCCTTCGAACAGGGTAACCTGGAGCCATGGCGCTTTATAAATGCTCTAATTATTATGATGTGTGTGAATATATATATATATATATATACATATATATATATATATATATATATGTACAGCTCTCTCTCTCTCTCTCTCTCTCTCTCTCTCTCTCTCTCTCTCTCTCTCTCTCTCTCTCTCTCTCTCTCTCTCTCTCTCTCTCTCTCTCTCTCTCTCTCTCTCTCTCTCTCTCTCTCTCTCTCTCTCTCTCTCTCTCTCTCTCTCTCTCTCTCTCTCTCTCTCTCTCTCTCTCTCTCTCTCTTCTCTCTCTCTCTCTCTCTCTCTCTCTCTCTCTCTCTCTCTCTCTCTCTCTCTCTCTCTCTCTCTCTCTCTCTCTCTCTCTTCTCTCTCTCTCTCTCTCTCTCTCTCTCTCTCTCTCTCTCTCTCTCTCTCTCTCTCTCTCTCTCTCTCTCTCTCTCTCTCTCTCTCTCTCTCTCTCTCTCTCTCTCTCTCTCTCTCTCTCTCTCTCTCTATATATATATACATATATATATATATACATATATATACACACATTCATACACATAATAATAATAATAATTAGAGCACATATAAAGCGCCGTAGGCACTAAGACAAAAACGTCGAGATTTTATAAACATAAAAAATAGCACTAAAATCGAAGATCATATCATATCATATCATATATATATATAATATATATATATATATATATATATATATATATATATATATATAGTATGGGTATAGACAGCTTTGACGTTAACGATTGTAAATGTGCTGTTGTACATCGAACTCCAAATTGCATTTTTGAAATGCCCCCATGCCTGCTTTCCAAGCCCATTCATAATGTCAAGAAAAAGCAAACTGCTTGTTTGCACATCACACTAACCAATGTATAAGTGAACCTTTTCAGACATCTATATGGACCGTGTCGTTCAGTAAAAGTGTTATTTTGTTATAGTTATGTAGCTCTCATTATTTTTGTTTCGGAGGCTTTCGTGTATAGAACCAGTTTATTGGCATTGTTTGACCAAAGTTTGTTCCATCCATCTCTCTTAATAAAAACCCGAGACAATTCCAAACAAGACAAGGAACAACCTTGTCCTACCACTATATATATAGTTATATATATATATATATATAAATCGTGTGTTCATTGTTCGAGAGACGAACCTGGTGTCAAGCAAGCGTCATTCCTCGTCCTTTCAATAAATGAATAGGCAGCTTCCCCAGTGGACGAGCGGTCACCATTTAATTCCAGAAATTAATTTAACCCAATGATAGGGGCGTGAGAGGTTTGCGTAGGTAATCCCTCATGATGACACAGCTTAACGCGAATAATCCCCCGGAAGCGCTCGCTGGATATTGGCTGTGTTTATTGATAGTATTTTCTGTAGCGATGCCTACGGTTGACCGCAAGAGAGCAAACCGCTCGAGGGTTTGGTTTGCAATCGTCGCTCGACGCCAGTAATCAGATTTATGTTGCATTGATCAAATAATCGCCATAGATGCGAAC
>OZ023214.1:21977857-22008523 GCA_963995525.1 Escarpia spicata
AACAATTACCCGTTCAACCATTCTCAAGATCGGCTGAGTGTTAATGTGTATTCAAGTAATTATATTAAATGCCTACTACCCAAACATTATATATAACTTGAACCACGGTTGGCCCAATTCCAAACTGCCGAATATTGAAAGGAAACGAGATGATTTAATTGGCTCAGCTTAACTTCAGCGTTCTAGCAAGGCAATGTGCTTAAGGGTATGTTGAAACAAGTGCGCAAGGATGATTCGAACCCGGAATACCTTCATTGATAATCCGATGTTCTAATCACAACGCTATCGCGCCCCACTAAAGTATAATTAGATCAAACCTCGCATACGAATGAGATATGTCAACACCCTTTCGACTAACGCGACAAGTATTCCCATACATACACCCGCAATGTATAGGCCCAATAGTTGTATCATGAGTACATCGAATAACGAATACCCTGCACTAGGACATCGGCGGTAATATATGTGCGCACCCACCCGTCGCCGGATCTCAAGTGTGGCGCTTAAATCACGTCGGTCAAAGCCTACCTGACTGCAAAAATGTGTTCTTTGTCCAGCCGAAATCAACACAGCATATTCTTTATTAACAGTAGTATCCCCGACATACGGTTATTCACGCTAGCACGAAGGGGGTCATTTATCTGGTTTAAGCGGCAGTTTTGTGTGTGTTCTTCTACTTTTGAAGAATGTATACCCGTGCGTGCGTGCGTGCGTGCGTGCGTGCGTGCATGCGTGCGTACATGTGTGCGTGCGTGAATATGTATTTGTGATCTGTAGTATGTGTAGTTTTGTGTATACTGTTTTTGTTTTGTTTTGTTTTGTATACAGATTGTGTGTATTATCATTTTATTATAAAGCGCTATAGAGCAGTATGTGATTATGACGTTATATAAATATCGTATTTTATTTTTACGATTATAAATATATTAGTATTATTCATATACACAAATATATATATATATATATATACATATATATTTATAATATATATATATATCTTCTTCTTCTTCTTCCAATACACGCCTAGCCTCAACATATATAATTATATATATATATATACATAATATATATATATATATATACACACACACACACACACACACACACACACACACACACACACACACACACACACACACACACACACACACACACACACACACACACACACACACACACACACACACACACACACACACACACACACACACACACACACACACACACACACACACACACACACACACACACACACACACACACACACACACACACATATATATATATGTATATATATATATAATGTATGTATGTGTATATATAATTATTATATATGGTGGAGAGACGAGCGGTGCCGCGTGGACACAACCGTCGATGCCGTGACTTGTTGCGGTTTGTGACGTACCTCTTTGAACAAACAAATCTCCGCAGTGCGCCACACACGTAAACCCACAGTTTTTGCGGTTTAGTGTTTTCGGTATTTTTGTTTTTACCCATTTAATCAACGCATCCTTGCCGACGGGAAAATCAACGTGCCCACAAACCCGTCGGCGACAGACGGTGCAGAACAACCTTTTGAACTAAGGGGCACGCGCGGGAAACACTGACGATTTCCCCGCGATAGGAATGCGTAGGTCGGAGGTACGCACGTTTGATCGGGGTTCGACCGTTGATGGATCACCGCTCGCCGCATAGCATCGTCGGTGCTACCCGTGCGAGTCTGCGTATGTCCGCCAACGTCCTAGGCAACGGAGCGTCCACGAAGATATCCGGTAAGCGAAGCAGCGGGCCTTTGTACTCTCCATTATGTTAGACAAACACGATCCCCGACCGGGCATTCTTCGGCAGCAGCGTCCGGCGTAATCGAACGAGACAGACAAAGCGGCAACATCTGTCGCGCCATCTTGATCTAATTACTATTAGAGCAACTTGAGAAGTCGTTTAAACGATAAATTAGTTTCGAGGGCGGATTCCGAAAGAGAGATGGGCCTATTAAAATAACAAACACAAACGCCTTCGATTTTGCGCCTGGGACACGTTTCGAAGCCGCGCGCTTCGTTGGTTAGACGCGCAACAATAGAATTAACTAATTCGTCAGTGAAATAAATTGGTTTGCCAAGCAAAAAACGCTGCCCTGCGTGTCGTAATGACGGCGGCATATGCAGAGTTTCGCTCTTCGTCGTTAGCGCAACGTCAAACAAATCAAAGTGAGCGTGCAAATACGAACATTTCGCTATCACCATATACAAATACACACTGGTCGGGTCGTCTTTTCTTTTCAAAGACGCGGCCGTCTGATTCAGAACGAGAAATTGACATGCATTGCGACAAGAGTGAACGTATTTGCAACGTGAAATTGACATGTTTTTCAACAAGAGCGGACGTCATTGAAACACGCGGACAATTACACTATCGTCGCCCCGTGGACTCGCCCATTCCGTGGATGTAGAAGACAGACACACACGTGGTTCTATGCGGGTTTTGAAGTGGGGCCGATGGGCGTGTGTCGACACATTTCGATTGAACAGAAGCGCGAGGATCTCCGCACTGAATGTTAATTTAAATTGTAGATTTGTCGATCTTGACACCGCAGTCCGCCTCCTCTCTACTCGAGTTCTCATGCAGATTTGGTCGTGAAAGACGGCGTCTACAGACGGCCTGCCAACGACAGAAGATGCCATTCGGAGCCCGGCTTGAGTAAATAAGAGAGCGTGAAATTCGGGTGCAAACTTTTAATCATGCCTTATGCGCCGGAGTTGTGCATTAGCGTCGGATTTGTGACGGCGAACAACGTCGGCATAGCACTGGAACACGGGAAAGGGATCGTATAGCTGACATTAAAGACGTTTCTTCAACTCTCTTTTACACAATTAATTAATTGTTTCAATTTAGTATATGTTTATGCAATGCCGACTGATTCAACGTGATCAACGTGTCAATGGCTCTTTGATTCATTTCCCTCTCAAGGAATACTACAATAATAGTTTTACGAATAAAATAAATGTTCAAAGATGAACCTAAAACTGGACGAGACGACCCCGATTAACTTGTTGATTTACTGTGAAAGAACTGTGCGTGACGGTTCACCCTCTATGTGTAATTTTTGTATACGTCACGAAGACAACCACAAAAACATGATTAGTTTATGATATATTATTTAGTTAACGGTGTTACGTACAAAGCAAAAACATATGTTTTTTCACTATAAAAGCTGGTATATTTATGTGGTTTTGGTTGATGTTCTGCATGTACCCAGGCATGCATAAACCTAATTGTGTGCGACCTTTAGAGAATGTCGTGTCTTCGGCCTGTAACATAGTATATGATGCGTAAATGACTTTAGGTGACGAACACTAAAGCGTCTTCATCTTATTGCATCATACTTTACTCCAGGATGGTGAGCCAAGAGGTTGTCTACGTATGTTCGTACCGCTCTACCGCAGGTCATCTTTTGCTCGGCCATTTAACCGCCTACAGTCAAACAGATTGTGCGCGCAATCGTCTCTCAAACGGTAGCCATTGCCCCGTCTATTACACTGACTATGTCGACATTGTGTGAAAACTTTAGGCAAAGTTAACTGCGTACGTCGAAATATCAAATAAAGAACTTTACTACATGAATAGTATAGACAAAAAGACCATCAAATGTAAAGTCCTCTCGTTAGAACATTTATTTAGGTATTGTCTTGGTACTAGAATAAATATGTTGAAGATACAGGTGTATAACAGAACGCCAAATTGCGTTTATTGAGCCCGACACAGTGTTCGTAATTTGAAAGTTGCTCCCGCTAAATCATATACACAGAGCATTCAAATACTAAACATTATTGACCTTAATTGGCCCTAAAAAGGGGTAAAATCTTATCAGAACACCGACGATTCCACAAGCGCCTTGTTATTATTAACATAATTTCCTTGAACAAAGCCCGCGTTCCCGGCGCGCCAAAGCAAGGCGCGTGTATCGCGTTACCGAGGCAAGCTGGCGTTGTTCTTTTCGATTTTCGGTCGTTATTTTAATGTCTTTATGGCAGTTCGCTCGCGCCCTCCAGCGCCCCCCAGCGCCCTCCCGCGGCGTGTAGCGACAGATCGCGGCCGGCTCGTGGTAAATACAATCGCGACAATATGGACTGCATGAAAGGACCAATCGGCGAGAACGATTTTCCGCCTCGTTAAGTGTGGACAGTCGAACGATCAGTGACAGGTGTCGGTCGCCTGACGGGAGGTGGGTCCGCGACCTGCGGGGAGTCGGCGAGGGGTCGGTGTCACCCCCGGGATCATGTGGCCCTCGTGTACGAGGAGAAAAAGTAACACCGGCAGCGAGTAATTAACCACGCCAATTACGTGTGTAGTCCTAGTAATACAAAAACTAGTAATAATAATATGGAGAGGGAGTAAAACAGTTATGGAAGATGCGTACACATGTCGAATTCGAACTAAGTTTAATTACCTGTAGTTAGTCAAAGTGTGATATTAATGTGTGTGTGTGTTTATCAGAATCATATACGAGTTTTGTTCGTGTTTTGTATGTGTCATAATTATGTACGTGCGTGCGTGTGTATGTGTGTGCGCGCACGTGCGAGTGGGCGAGCGCGAGTGTGTATCTCCAAAACAAGTATCAAACTTGATTGATCAAAACGAATTACTGATTTTATTGTTTGACTAACTGATTTATTGATTTATTGATTGGTTGACAGACATATTGATTGGTGGATTTATTTCTTAATATAAGTAGATCATAACATTATAATACGGGTCGCAGTCGCCATACCAGGATATTACGCTTTTTATAAACAGCATAAACCAACGCACTGCCTACTCCTAATTTCCGACCATGTGTCAGACACACGTGACAGTGACTGGACAATGACACGGGCAATAATGGAAGTGAACTTTTGGTGTCAATTGCAACACTTTTATGTGCTGATTGTCCATTATTATGAATACATCGTATTATTGAATCGAAGCGATTCACTGCATACTACTCAAATTTTGGCCACCATATAATGTGTGTGTGTGTGTGTGTGTGTGTGCGTGCGTGCGTGCGTGCGTGCGTGCATGCGAGTGTGTGTATAATGTGATATATTATATTTTATTATATGTAAATATATATATATATATATATGTATATATATATATATATATATATAAGGTAATATATTATATATTATTATATGTAAATATATATATATATATATAATGTAACATATATATATATATATATATATGTATTATATATATATATATATATTATATTAATATATATATATATATACATATACATATAATAATATATTATATATAATTGATCTACATGTAGTGCATCATTATGTACGTATATAGGGACTTACGTACATACGTGCACACGGGTACACTTACACACTTACACATGCATTCACACATGCATCCACGTACGCACCCACACATGCACACACACACACACATGCACATGCACGTAAGCGCGTACACGCGCACGCGCGCACACGCGCACACACGCACAAAATATAAAATAAACACATGTTTTTGGTATGGTTTGTCTTTGTCCGAAATACCAAAGGATGTTCTTTTCTGACGACCACTGCCATTTGCCATTGCACGCCTGAAGTGCCAACATACGTGCACGTGTTTACACAAACTTTATCAACAAAGTGTCACCTCGCGTGTATTGTACGATCGGTAGCGACAACATCGTATATTTGTAGTATTACGTTTACGACACACAATAAGAAGTTGAGTGTCACTGTCGCCAGAGGCTGCGTCAGACTTGGTGCATCCGGCGGAACTAACGTCGCCCTCTCACCTCGAACATCCGGCGACATACCGGATCAAGGAGGCTGCATCGAGAGGTCAACGATCTAGCCATCATGTCGTCTAGAATCTCCTACAGGTGACGGGATGTGTGTGTGCGTGCGTGCGTGTGTGTATGTGTGTGTGTGTGTGTGTGTGTGTGTGTGTGTGTGTGTGTGTGTGTGTGTGTGTGTGTGTGTCTGTGTGTGTAGGTACGCGCGTGCGTATGTGTGCATGTGTGTGTATGCGTGTGCGTGTCTACATACGGGCGTTCGTGTGTGAGTGTGTGTTTGTTTGTTCGTGTGCTTGTTTATGTGAGTGCGTGCGTGCGTGCGTAAGTGTGCGCGTATATATATATACGATCGCAGCGTTTTGACATGAATTGAAGAAGTCACTGTCTATTCCACCCATGGCTGCGACAGCAACCAACACTCTACATTACCGATACTCATAACTTATGTCTACCATAAACCTCCATGTCTTCACAATTACACCGTAACAACGACGTAGACGACACGCGTTATCATATCCGTAATGATATTATAATGCAAATCGTGACATAAATGATGACATCATTGACACGCCTAGCGGATGAGGCGTGTCGAACACCGACGAAAACGACAATAAACCGCGTGAAATACGTCAACGCAACCACCGATAAAATCCGCTTCGGCCTCTTCCCGATTCTCCCTCGCGCCGGGAGGCAACCCTTCCACCGGCCGCCCAAATTACTCCCCGCCTCCCTCCCGCTTTCTCCCGGCCTGTTGCGTTTTCCCCGCTGTGCGGCCCGTCCGCGTTATTAGCAGTTGATTAATCCGGCGCGAGCTGTGGCAGTAATTAATGCGGGGTTATTCGCTCGTCGCAATTTTAACGACTTCGTTAGCGTCGCCTCTGTTGATAAGTTTCGGTAGCCATGGATTGGGCAATCGCGATAAAAGATTGCGCACGGGAGGGGTAAACCGCCGCGTGAGATATAGCTGTTTGTTTAACTCGGCCATGAAATCGACACACTCGCCGTTGCTTCTATTACGCATCTGTCAACGCGCCTGATCGATTTCCCGTACCGCGAAATTGACGTGAAATTGACACTTGGCAATGAAAACATGCCGCGGGTGTAGGAAGCGCCTCGAGTGCGCACGCATAGCTACGCTGACAGTTCTCTGGTTTTTGGCGTACACAACTGTTTCGCCTCTAAAACTTACAAACTATGTAGGGGTCTACGTGGAAAGAGATAACAGGACGATTATTGTATACATATATAATAGAACACACAGTCTCTGTGGTAGTAAAAAAAGTATTGTTGTTTTATGGCAAAATCTAACACTTTTATCGATAAATGTCAAACTACACATTTTAATATATTCATTAAAACATTTAGGTGGTCAGTACTCACTATATTAGAATGTATAAACTGACAACCATACAAGTGACTATATACATACATGTATGATATACGAAATTCACAACGTAAGTCAAACAACATAGATTCGATAATTATAAACATATATTTTTATTTCTTACTGAACATAACATTTTAAATATGTATGTGTCTCTTATATCGCGTTGTGTCAATGTTTAATTTTAATGACATTTATTCACATTAACATGGATGAGTTTCGGTTTAGTTTAAAAAAACATCACACACTATTATTCACGTTTATTTTATACGTGATTTCTGGGTTCGAATACCTTAATCAGCACAATTAACGATATGTGATTCTAGCTACAGCCGTGTACTTCAATGCAACACAGTATAAAGTTCCTTATAAGTTAATCACTATATAAATGCTGCGACCGTCGTGTACTTCATAGTTCCGTGGAACTTAAAAAACAAAATCTACAGTCTATGAACGTGCGCACATCTGTGTAAGCAAAGTCATGTTATAAAATCGACACGCCATATTTCGTCGCCCTAATGGAAATCGAACGACACCCGTCGTTTGGCGAGTAGCCGGAGTGGCAACTCCATTGACGTCGAGCGCGAAATAACGACGCTATTATTCCGGGCACGTCGTTCCGGGCGATCACGGAAGGCGCAATGCTCGAAGCACCGACGTCTGTTAGCGACGGGAGACATTTCAATAACGCCGATTTCTTCATAAATCTGCATAACGCCGATTCATATTTGTTTAACTCGAATTTATCGCTGACTTGGCGCAGTCTACGTCCGCCGGAATGACGTCACACGAGGCGTGGAATCGCTCCGGGCGATTCGGGCTAAACCGGATATTCTCGACGGTTGCGTGAACGGATTGCGTCTGGCCAGCTGTCTTACTTAGCAACCAGATATCTGGAATATTGATGGGACTGTCGCCCGCCTTCGTGACAGTTCTGAGCGTTCTTTCAAAATCTTGTAATTATCATCTGATAATTGGTGGGATAATTGCTCGAATGCCATTTGAATTATTACGCCACCAGCGACGATCAACACATTCAGAGTTGTGTCTAACTGTTCCTGAGTGGTTCCTGGCGACGTCGTTGTGGCACCGCTTGCAGAGGATCAGGCGAAGTTACGCCATCTCCCAACGTTGTAAAGTCTTCGGGAAATCGCAACCACGATTACGACCATGGAGACGACCAAAACAATAACAACTAGTTAAATATGTTTAGAAATCAAAGGCATAACTTGTTTAATATTTTAAAGTAATTACAACAACAAAACAACAACAACAACAATAGTATGATCATCATCATTTTATCAACCATCGTAATCATAATTATGACCACCATCACAATCACAACACAAAATCATCAACATAACCGTCAGTCATAACTCTGATCAAAACTACATTCAATGTGTATCTCTAAATGGTTAAACATTCTTAACAAAGTCCAACGAACGCCATTTTTATGAACAATGATTACCTTTAAACCGGCAATGGTAATACAGATATTGACTGATCGTTTATTTATTTATTTATTGTGTTAAGATATACGATAATGTCGACACTAATCATCATAAATTCGACCACTTTCCCATCAGTGCTTGAAACATTGAACCCCTGACTGCCGATTTGTGAACTCCCCAAAACACGCATGTCTTCCAGCATCCACTGTAAAATAGCAACATGCAGTGACGGTCCCAACACAGTCTACGAACATTTCGTTTTGGACTTGTAGACATCTGGTTTACAGATCTGCGGTATCAATGACTGCCTAGCGAGATTAGTGAATCCGAATGCATAGTCAGTCTTCATATTGATGCGTGTTAATATAACTGTCGCCGAAACCTGCCGTTGTCAAACACTGCCTCTAAATGTCCCATTGAGTGTCCGGTGCACTTCACACGCTCTTCAAGGCGCCGTACCACACGCAAGGCACATATTAATGTTAGCGCTCTTATTAATATTATTCTGCGCTCTTTCTTTGTCGATTCGTCGAAATGGCGCGCAGCGAAATGCCTTTGCCAGCAAATTAACTGCGTGAGCAGAATAATAAGTCGTTGACACGCGCAAAATTGATGTTATATTGTGTATGATGTTTTATACACACACACACACACACACACACACACACACACACACACACACACACACACACACACACACACACACACACACACACACACACACACACACACACACACACACACACACACACACACACACACACACACACACACACACACACACACACACACACACACACACACACACACACACACACACACACACACACACACACACACACACACACACACACACACACACACACACACACACACACACACACACACACACACACACACACACACACACACACACACACACACACACACACACAAGCAGACGCCCGGAGAGTGGAGGGAAAAAGGAGACGAGGGCGACCGAGACTTCGGTGGGAGGATTGCGTGAAGACAGTCCTCCTCCTGCATGTAGCATCTTATACCCTCCTGCCAGTGTCCTCGCTCGGTCTCCCTTCCACTTGGTTTCTTGCGCGCACAACATTTATATTCTCCTTCTTTCCATAATTTTGACCACTTCCATTGCTTTGTCCCACATCGCCCCTACATAGAGACTCCCCAGCCGGACTTCGCATCTTTGTCGCCGCCGGCTGATTTCTCACCACTGCCGGGAAGCGTGGCGCGTCGGTTGCCCTGGTCGCGGTAGCTATATCGACTATAATATGTATCCTTGCCATTCCATTTGCTTGGGACTTGATAGCCACTGACCTATAGTGCGGTTTCTTTTTGGTAGTTTCCTTCTCCTAGATGGACTGTCTGTCAATATGTACGAGCTCCACCTCCCCGGGTTGTTGGTCGGGCTTTTCCTTCCCCTAATTCAATTGCCTACCATGGCTGATGACCTTGATCTGCCCGGTACTATTCACCCGTAGTTGGGAGTTGGAATAGTGAATGTCGGGACGTGTCCACCCTAGGTGGGCCCAGCACAACCACCTCTGGGGCTCCAACCTGCTCCGAGATCCCTATCACATTTGCATGGGGTCGCAAGGTGCCCAGTATCCGCAGTGTACCACAAGGAGGTTATGCTAGAGTCTTGTCTATGGAGAGGCTATGTACAAGAGACTTACACATTCGGCACCCTTTTCACTAAGTGGAGCTATATGATAGCTGTAGCTGAAAGCGAGAGCATGAAGCGCAAACTACATACTACACGCCACGCTACAGCACTTGGCGCACCACACACACCTGTGTTCACACACCACACCACAATATATATTATACATACATTACACACCACACCACAATATATATTATATATACATTACACACCACACCACAATATATATTATACATACATTACACACCACACCACAATATATATTATATATACATTACACACCACACCACAATATATATTATATATACATTACACACCACACCACAATATATATTATACATACATTACACACCACACCACAATATATATATATATATATTATAAAACATATCAATCAATAAATCATTACTCTGATACTTTTATTTCAGACTCGACATTGTAGTCCATATATATTAAAAGAAAGAATTATACCACATATAATACAAGACATATACTTCTATACAAGAAAACATTTTGTTAATTACTGTGCTGAACGTAATCATCCAACTTATATCGGGGTCTATATTTTACGTATAAAGATATTTAACAATATTTAACAAGATTGCCACCCAGATAATTAAGTCTAGATGGCAGATGGACAAGGAAGCCTTTTGGTTTATCGAGAGTCCAACCCTTTTTATTTACGTGTATCCCGCCCTTCTGAGGTATGTGTCGATTTTATTTTTAAACATACTCACGCTACTAGCACCCACACAATCAGTAGATAATCTGTTCCATTCCTTTACAGTCCTTTGCGAAAATGAGAACTTTCTTATATTTAATCTACACTGCTCCTTTATTAATGTACCTTCACGTCCTGTAGTCCTTCTATCTTTCTTAATTGAGAACAAATGTTTCTATCAATATTTTCATAACCATTCGATATTTTAAACACTTCTATGTGATCTCCTCTCAATCTCCTGGTCTCTAGTGTTGTTAAACCACATTCTTTTAGGCGTATTTCGTAACATCAACGGTAGTTTAAGATCAACGTTTAAGATCAACGGTAGTTCGATTGAAGACGTTGATTCAATTAAATACCTTGGCCATATTCTTAATAATGACCAAAGATATGATTATGATATCTTTAAACAACATTGACAGTAACATACACGGGGAATGTCAAACGTATACTATTTTGACAATTTTGTTCACCCATATACACGCTGTCATGCAACCACACGTGGCTTACGGGCATATAGGATTGTGTTTCAGCTGAAAAGAGACTAGCAACTACCAACATGTTTATGCAAAGGATACTACCGAGTATACAGGCTATCACTATTTTAAACAGTGATATCAAATAGCATTCCAAGATTAGACACCACATTATTGGCGGGAAATCTTGTGCTCGATTCATTGTGGATAGCGTTGCAGAAATTTCGGAAAATACGTGGAAGGATTAAAGAGATAAGTATCGTTATTACTTAAATATTACTCGTAAACTATCCATAGACATATATTATGAAACAGCTGTAGGTAAACAGTAGTCAGAGAAAGTGTATTTGAGAAAGTTAGCCGTAGGCCATAGACGAAACTTCGGTAGGCGATAGTCGGGGGAAATCGAGTTTGTTGAAATGGCTAATGCCATGCGTATTCGCTGAATAACCGAAATAAACAAGGCAATCTAGCATAAAATGTAACGTTTGTGCACAGCATCCTCGCGCGCCAGAGGTCGCTGCTGCTGATTACGTCATTGCCAGCCAGCAGTACCCCCTGGCTAATCGCTTTGCGAAACTCTGAATTTAAGCTCAGCCTATGAAATCGCTCACTAGATCAGTAGATGTAGGCAGGTCAGATGGTCATAATACAACTAATTTCAACCAACCGTGGCTCGTGTTACATGCAATGTTTAGGAAATAGAAGCAATTATTCGAATACACAATACTGCTCAGCTGCTCGTGCTAATGGGCGAACAGTTCATTATATATTGGGATTCCCAGAAGTCGTTTATCCGTCTTCAAATTGGGGCGGGTGTTTGCGGGTGATGCAGTAGCGACTGGCGAAGTAAATTACTAGTCTGACTCAGCTAACTTCCGCATCATGGAGGATCAGCCAGGGCAAACAGCCCTGGCTTGCGAGGATCGTGCACAGTAAACAGTCTTCTTAAAGACTACATAATGAATAGTGTAAACATAGTTTACTAAACTATTTTGAATAGCTAATTGGTTTATTATCATTATTATTAAATACATTCTGATATGGCGTCTTGCAGGCGCCACGTCAAGGCAAAGCGACACTTGGTGTGCGATGACAGCCACAGCTGGGTGGATTTTGCATTGTCCGGCTGTGGGAAGTCATGGGCAGATACTAAGGAAAAGAGATTCACCTTTCAGTGCATGGGGTGTTGGAAGGTGGAATGTATGGAGAAGGAGGTAGCTAGGTTGGTTGATATTGTGAAGGGGATGGAGATGAGAATTAGCAAGGAGACAGGTGCAATGGAGAGAGACGACAGGGAGAGAGTTGGGAATACTGTGAGACTGAAGGAGCAGAGTAGTGGCAAGAAGACTGAGGAAAGGAGACTGAGAGGAGGGAAGGCATCCTCGCAAGACAGGGCTGTTTGGAAGGAGACTGATGAAAGGAGATTGAGAGGACGGAAGTTGATTTGAGGGGAAGAAATTGGCGAATCGACGGCAGGAAACGTGACAGGCGTGAAGGTGACAGGGGAGAAAGTGACCGTAGAGAAGGAGGTAGGAGGGACAATAGGATTGGAGAGGAGAGAAGAAAATGCGATGGGATGAAAGTTGACGAGACGAAAGGAAGTTAGAGTAAATGTGACAGAAGAGAAGTCGATAAATGGGACGATGACAGGAGGGAAGGTGACAAGAGAAAAAGGGACAGGAAAGAATGGAATCGAAGAGAATGTTACACGAGAGAAGACGACGGGGGAACAGACAACAACCAGACATATGCAAACCGGAGAAGGAGCTACTCTGAGGCAGTGATTGGGGGGGGGGGGGCAATGAGAAAAGAGAGGGTGTTCATGGGCGACTTTATTCTGAGAAAGACAGATAAGACACTACGCGAAGGGGGGGACGTCGTTGTTTGTTTACCGGGGGCTAGGATAGAACACGTGATTGAAATGGTAGAGAAGGTATTGGGGCATGGCAAGGGGGGGTCTATACTAGTTCACGTAGGGACAAATAATGCAGAAAGAGAGAGAACAACTGGGATAGTACAGAAGTACAGACAGTTAGTGAGGACGTTAAAGAAGACAAGAGTTGAACAGATTATTCTCTCCTGTAATGTTTAGGAAAGATAGAATAGGAAGAAGGGGAGGTGGAGTTACTTTATATATTAAAGAATCTATCCAGGGTTATGAAATAAAATTAGAAAAACAAGCAGATTCCAAAGAAGCTGTTTTGTGTAACATGGTTACAGGAAACTCAACGTTAACGGTTGGGTTAATTTATCAACGTCCAAACGTAAGCACAGAAGAGAATGAAAAAGTATAAAACGCTAGAAGGGAAGTAAGCAAACGAGACTGTATTATTATGGGGGATTTTAACCATTACATTTTATTTGATCATATACTATGGAATTCTCTACAGAATATGGGGGTTTTAAGTTTTAGTACAAGATAGTTTCCTTTCTCAACATGTGCTAGAACCAACCAGGGATGAGAATGTGTTAGACACAGTTTTGTCCTCACAGAATGAATTAGTTGACAATGTCAAGATATGTGAGCCACTGGGGAGTAGTGATCACAACCAGATACATTTTACCATCAAAGTAAAATCAGAAAGGAATGGTAAAAAGCAGTATAGGAGACATTTCCACAAAGGAAGATATAAGGATATGAGGAAATATTTAGCAAAGATAGACTGGAATAAAACACAGTGAAGAATAAGACAGCAACATAATGTTGGAATATCTTATAGAGTGAAATTGAGTGCATCGTCGATAACTTTGTTCCCTTGAAAAACAAGGGAACGATCCAAATTAGCATACCGCTTGCAACAGTTTTCAACTTGTCATTAAAAGAGGGAGTGGTTCCTGTAGAATGGAAAGAAGCAAACATTATACTGTTATTTAAAAAAGGTTCGAGAAACAAGTCAGAGAACTATAATCCAGTGAGTTTAGCATCGGTCATTTGCAAATTATTAGAAATACTAATTAAAGATCATATAGTGGATTTTTTTATATAACTTGATAAATCCATCTCAACATGGGTTTCTAAAAGCGAGGTCATGCTTAACAAATATTTTTTTGAAGATATCACTAAGTGGGTAGACGACGGACCAGTAGATATCATCTACTTAGATTTTCAGAAAAATGTCGACAAAGTGCCACATCAAATATTACTGCTTAAACTAAAGGCCCATGGCATAGGAAATTGTATAATTAACTGGATAGAAAAATGGCTGATTGACAGAAGACAACAGTTTTGAGTGGGGTACCACAGGATCAATACTGGGACCTATGTTATTTTAATATATATATATATATATATATATATATATATATATATATATATATATATATATATATATATAAACACAGGTTGATCAAATGGTCTGAAAAGTGACAACTGTTGTTCAATTTTGGGAATGTTAATGCCTCTACACCTTGACATGGGAACGAAGATGTACAATATACAATGGGGATACTGTACTAAATACTACTACAAAAGAAAAGGACTTATGGTTAACCAATAGTGTTGATATGGTGGTTCCAGAGCACTGCGGATTTGCAGCTTCAAGGAGAAATCAAATCCTTGGATTAATTAGGCGAAATATAGCGTATAAGGAAACATAATAACACCGTTATACAAAACAACAGTTAGGCCTCATTTAGAATATTGTATACAAGCGTGGAGGCCATAACGCAAGAAGGACATACATATGCTAGAGGGAAACGGAGGGATCTTAGTTACGAAATACACCTAAAAGAATTGTGGTTTAACGACACTAGAGACCACTGATTGAGAGGAGATCAGATCGAAGTGTTTAAAATATAGAATGGTGATGATATTGATAGACATATTTGTTGTCAGTTAAGAAAGATAGAAGGACTAGGGGACGTGAAGTTACATTAGCAAAGGAGCAGTGTAGATTATATATAAGAAAGTTCTCATTATCACAAAGGACTGTAAATGAATGGAACAGATTATCTGCTGATTTTGTGGGTGCTAGTAGCGTAAATATATTTAAAAATTAAATCAACACATACCTCAGAAGTGCGGGATATACATAAAAAGAGTTGGACTCTCGATCAGCCAAAATGCTTCCTTGTCCACCTGCCATCTAGAGTTAATTATCAGGGTGGCAATATTGTTAGTTTATTTTTAAATGTCTTTATATATAAAATATAGGCCCCGATATAAGTTATATAATTACGTTCTGATATGTACCAAATGGCACAGTAATTAACAAAATGTAATTCTTTCTTTGAATATATCTCACAGAGATAGATTCTTTCTTTGAATATATCTCACAGAGAAAGATTTTACTCTAAGAACTTCAACTGTGGCGAAGAGCTAACAAACTCGCCACAACGGTGCGATGGTTTAACGCGAACCATGGCTCCATCTAGCGGTCATTAAGTGAAGTCCTATTTTTTATGCAAGTTGCGGAAAGTAGCTGGTTGATGTTTATAAAAAATAACATTGAGAAGTCTCGTGGATAAGCTGATCTTCACTGTATTGGGAGAAAAATTGGGACGCTGACTAAAGCAGAACGAGGCAGGCGACAACAATGACGATGACGACGACGAAGACAACAAGGCAGTGACAGCAACAACAACAACAATCACAACAACTACTACAACAGCAACAGCTGCAGCAGCAGCAACAGCGGAAACAACTATAACTACACAACGAGAAATATGTATACAGATAATTCTGTTCCTCAATCCGGTGGTTTTTACGACGACGATTGATGGCGGTAGTGACGATAGGATCTTTATCATCGTCAATTATGATTATTACAATAACATCATTATTAATGCATCTATAACGTGAACTGTAGCACCTATTTTAATATGACGAAAGTTTTCTGATTGAAAATACGGTGTAGAACTGGGTTATATTTGAAACAATAGAACAGCGACGGAACGCAAGGATAACTATGTCCTGCGAAAGGCAGCCGGGGTGACTGTCGTAACATAGGCGCCTTTTAACTGTGGCATAAGTCGCATCTACACAAAACTCTATTAGATTAAACATCAGGTTTCAAGAGGCCGACAATATGACAAACTACATGGATAACCGCAACAGCGGCCGATAACAATGACGATTCTCGGTTGCGCGGAGACGAAAGTCATTTCCTGGCGTTGTGTTACATTTATGCATTTAATAAACATCGCTACCGGCGTCGGCACAACGAGACGGATTGAGACGACGATGCGTTGTCGTTAGACGCTGACTCCTTCGTCACGATCGGATTAATTCTCTCTCGACTCCGCGGTCGACAATCTGTCATCACCCCCCGATTTAAATAAACCTTTATTCGCTCTCGCCCGATGAAAGACATATCAGCGCCGGCGATTGTGCGGCTGAAGTGATATTTATCCGGCTTCGTAATGGAGCGGGTCTTTATTACAGAATCAGAAATCGATCTGCGATATTGGCGGCTAACTGTTTAATGTCATTAATTATCGCCCTCCCGTTTATTATTCGCCGGTGTCAAAGCGCTGTAGCGACGCATTGTAGCGTCTAATAGGCGAGTTTCTATGGAAAAGGAACACCCATTCAGGCGTGTTATACAACACGATGGCGCTCGATATTTGTGTAATCACGAATCACAATATTTATTGGACAGTTATGGCCACTCGTGTCCGCGAACTGACCACACGTAAACACGCGTAGTTAGCCGTGTCCACGCCTCGCCGCTAAGAGACGGCCAACTACGACTGTTTGCGTATATTATGACCATTGTTGATATGAACATTGACACATTTCCTCCACATTTGGTCTCGTTGAGATCACGTCTCCATAACGTACGCCATAAAAGTGTAATTTTAACGTAATCGCATTACCATTATTATGTACATTACGTGCAATACGTATTTTAACATAAGTGTAACTCACTTATACTGCGGATTTGAGTATTTAATTTTTAATTTTTTCTAAATGTAAAATTGCCAATAATAAATGAATTCTGATTGACAATGAGGTAGTTAAACGGACCTCGTTAGTTATTCATTATTAATAAATATTAATATAATGACGAATAATATACAATAACTAGAATAAATATTTTCACTGTAGGCCTATATTAATAAGTGTGAGTGTGTGTGCATGTGTGTGTGTGTGTGTGTGTGTGTGTGTGTGTGTGTGTGTGTGTGTGTGTGTGCATGTGTGTGTGTGTGCGTGCGTGCGTGCGTGCGTGCGTGCGTGCGTCTGTGTGTGTGTGTGTGTCTGTGTGTGTGTGTGTGTGTGTGTGTGTGTGTGTGTGTGTGTGTGTGTGTGTGTGTGTGTGTGTGTGTGTGTGTGTGTGTGTGTGTGTGTGTGTGTGTGTGTGTGTGTGTGTGTGTGTGTGTGTGTGTGTGTGTGTGTGTGTGTGTGTGTGTGTGTGTGTGTGTGTGAAAGAGAGAGAGAGAGAGAGAGAGAGAGAGAGTGTGTGTGTGTGTGTGTGTGTGTGTGTGTGTGTGTGTGTGTGTGTGTGTGTGTGTGTGTGTGTGTGTGTGTGTGTGTGTGTGTGTGTGTGTGTGTGTGTGTGTGTGTGTGTGTGTGTGTGTGTGTGTGTGTGTGTGTGTGTGTGAAAGAGAGAGAGAGTGTGTGTGTGTGGGTGTGCATGCAGATTTATTTATTTGCAGTGCGTGTGCATGAGCGTTTGAATATGGAACCAATTGACCCTACGCACGCACGCACGCACGCACGCACGCACGCACGCACGCACGCACGCACGCAAACACACAAACATCCACACCCACGCAAGTGTTCATCCATGAGTGTATTTATTCAAAAATGTCAGCCAACACCAAACAACGCAACTCCGTACGAAATATAAATATGACGCGACCAACATATCCCGTTTATTATTGTCACGTGATGTCCCTTTCGCGGTCGACTAGACATTGCATGGTCACGTTGTGTCGCATATTTCAAGTATCATTTCTTCGTTAATTTTGTTATCACGCTTCGTGGTCACGAAGCAAGTAAACTAATCGATGTCCACTCAACTGGATAGTGTCCCTGGTTTACTCAGCAATCATTAGCATCGCTAGATCAACACGCGTTACAAGCGACTGGTCACCGTGGTCCAGTACAATGGTCCATTATACAAAGACACTTGTAGGTTGTGAAAACATCAGTCCACAAAATAGGTAGCTAACAGTGTATACTGGAACAACATTATATATAAAGCACACGTGTAGTAGAGTCTTATTCCGACGTATTGCCTCTGTCACTTAGTGTGTGCTGGGGACACAACGTCACATGGCACACGTGCAGCCGACTTTCGTTGCGCACAACATAGTCAATCGTAATATTACATTTTAAATTCATCCGGCACTAACACTGAACAATGCAGCAAACAAATTAAATTCTGTCAAATCTAACTCTTTCCGAATACATATACACACACACACACACACACATTATCATCATCAACAACATAATTGTATGCAAGATTCGACCATTTCATTAACATAAAGAAACATCTACAGAATATAGGATAGTGCAACACGCCTAGTATGCGGTTACGCGGCGATATAGAATGCACCTCGCTGTGTTTCGAATCTGACATGCGTGCGTCATGAAACCATCGACCGCACAAATCGACATTTATGGTCATCATGTCAGAGTATGATTGCAGATTAACCATGCCTCACCGCGTCCGTTGTCGAAGTGTCCTCTAGTGCAATTAAAAACTGCGTTTCAAATATCATTAGGATAGTATATCTCTATAGGTACTTGCTTTCATGTGTTTGGTTTTATTTCCCCTGTGTTATTTAGTACCATGCTAATACTAAGAACACCTGTATAGATTCATGCAGACGTGTATCAATATTGAGTTCATGTTGATGCAATGACATCCTTATTTAAGACGTATTAACTTATTAAATTCATTAGCCACATGCATGACATATTATATGTTTTTTTTTAAATACGCCTCCTTGTTTGTGAATGAGGACCACTGCCTCGCGTGCTATGCGCACTAAACAAACCACGTTTATAATTGTAGTGAACACGTTAAATGTTTTGTAAACATCCGGGCACTTGCTCTAGGGATTCCCACAAGGCAATCTTTACACATTATGACGCTCTCGGAAATGGAGCCGTAGCGGAAGAAATAAACAAGAAGTCACGTAGAATAGCATATGGGATAATCCAGTTTGGTCAAATTCCAGAGAAATACCCGAAATGCGCGAGCGCATCCATGCGCGCGTGCCGGTGTTTTGCCAGCGTGCGTGCCTGAGTGCGGGGCGTGTTGAAATTGTTACAGGATAATGTGTGTACGTCGTTATATTTGATCGAGCTAGCGACGGAAGACACCGAGTTCGTCATTCATAAATCTGCATAATGTTGATTCATATTTGTTTAACTTTAATTTATCGCCAATTTGGCGCAATCTACGTCTGCCGAAGTGACGTCACACCAGCCTTAGAATCGCTTCTGGTTCGATATACTCAAAAACGTATATCCTAAACCGTTTAATGAACTGATAGCGATAGGCAAAATGCTTGAATTTTTAAGCCATATCTAAAAACAAAGTGTGAGATTTTTAAAAATATAAACCATGCTTGAATTGTGAATGCATAAAAATGTCAGGACAGTTCTAGATATGAAACCGTCTTGAATTTTACGCCATAAAACATAAAGCTCCGTGTGTTATTCACACATTGTCTTAAGTCACTGACGGTACTATACTTCCTTTGTGTACGCAAATAAATTCGTTAAAATGACGTTCAACGATTACACGACAGTGCATTAATACGTAAGTCGATGTGTCCGGACGCTACAATTTACACCAAGACTGCGGCACGATGGAAGTCAACAATATTGGGTTATGACTAAAAACGTGCTTAATTTACGAGTTCTAAAGTTCCCTCGGCCAGAACACCACGTCCGCACACACGCTGTTGGTCGACCCTTCGCTCACCGGACTTACACAGTGCGCGCAACCGAAAACACGCTGTCCAACTAGTCAAAATTAATGTTCATTTCGCTCGACAAATTGATGTGAAATGTAGTTGCGCTCGAACACGTTATGACGCGGCACCATAAAGTGCAACTTAAGGCGCTTCGGATTGCTGCGCGAAATCTCGATAAATCAAAATTGATGTCGACGTTATTGCTCGTTTGGCGTTTCTCCGGAGTCGTAATGGCGGCGACTGGGCCGCGATAGCGTCGAGCGTAGACGCCGCTGCCGGATGTTTTCTTACAAAGATCGCGTGTTGTCCACGATGTATTACGTAAAGAAAGCTTTTCGGAATATGCAAACGTGCAATCAAGATTTAATTGAGGTTTCTTTTCTTGTTTATGCATGTATGCAGTGTATGTGGGTATACGGATATGTATGTACGCATGCATATATATATATATATATATATGTATATATGTGCCGAGCAAATCTTCATATTCATGGTCATAGTACAATAATGTCACGAGTACCAATTACACGTCACAATCAGCTCCATAAAAGTATTCTTCACCATAAAAACATACATCAGCATCTATGCATTACCATCAGTGAGGAGAAACGTAAACTCGTATGAATATATATATATATATATGTTTTTATGGTGAAGAATAATTTTATGGAGCTGATTGTGTCGTGTAATTGGTACTCGTGACATTTTTGTAGTATGAGCATGAATATGAAGATTTGCTCGGCACATATGTACTTGGTTCGACTAGAGCCTGGTTGTTCCTCACGCAGGTCACCACGTATACAACATCTCGCATACGGGTCAGAATCAACAGTGCAGCACGTGTTCCCTGGTATCGACAACGGCGTTAAACTCCTCCAGTTATGGGGGAGGTTTCCTTCTTTGGAGTACATATAGCATTATGATCTTTACAGTCCTCTAGAACGGCGCCGTACTCCAATACTGGTTGTCGAGTTTGTACACCTGTTTTCCCGCAGGTTGTGGTAATGTCTGCAATCATCTCGTCCATGTATGTAATTTGTTATTTTAATAGCCGCAACGTGAACACATTTCTGTCTATACAGCATGGCTGCAAGCTTTCCGGGTTATCTGTTTCTTTAACGCGAAAGTGTCTGGTTCGTTGCCCAGAATCACCCTTTTGAATCAAGGGTGGTATTAGAATTAGAGTTCCCCTAGTGTGTTGCCAACACAAATGTTCGGAAGTTCTCTTAATTGAATGTACTTCGTCGCACTTGCTCTCCGGTCTCGGTTGTGGGAATCAGGCAAAACAAAGAACAGTTGCGATTAATCCGTTAGCGTCGCCTGTTTCGTAGTAAAATTGTTAACGTTTCGTGAGCGAAATGTTATAATAGCGAACACATTTTCGGGCTTACTAAAAGCAAATTGGCCGGCAGTGTTAAGTTTTTGCTCTAGTATTAAGAACATCATATTAGTAAATGGGGAAGATTGTCGTTCTGAAGTACTCTGTCCATCATCCAATTATAGGCATTAGTCAGTGTCTTGCTCACTGGTCTTTGACGGGGTCATTACAATCACCATTGGTCAGTCGCTGCGCTCGAAGACAGACACTTAGAACGTAAACCTAGGTGCTAACCGTTTATGAAGGTAGATCGATTCCTTAGAATTAGTGACAATTAGTTGTATTAGCGTGAACGTAATTAGAAAAATCGAAACTAATATCTGCTGTGTGTGCTAAACGTAACTGCACAACGCGGTGTCGAATTGCTAATATCTGTGCAATTATTATAATAAACACTATTCCATTATTATAAACTATATAATCCCGACACGGGTTTTTCTTAATAATAAAATATCATTCGGACTGCGCGCAATGTAATATAGTCTTCAGTGATTCAAATTACAAAACTGGAAATAATCATGAAAATATTAAAGTATATGGTGTAATTCTTCACCAAATCCTACTATTTTACTGTAATAAACATCTACTGTTTAATACCTACTGTTCATTAACACTGTGTCGAAATTATCATTAAAAAATTCGACAAATTGTGTTTAGTACGCATCAATAAAATCTTATTTTTTATATATTTCCTATCCGGAAATCGCGAATCAATCTTAACCGACTCTCGAATCATGCAATACATCCATATTATATTTAGGTTTATAATCGACCAAACGTATAGCATCATTTTATAAACTTGTTATTACTTGGCAATTAAAGACATTCGTCTAATAAATGCCGATTTTTAAAATTACACCCTATATGGTATAATTTTAAATAGGCATTTATCCTACATGATTATTGCGACAGGAAGCACGACATAATTTCCTTTTCGAAATACTTAGTGCTGTAGACATTCGCCCACCCCCATCTTTTCTCACAACCGTCCGCCCCGCCATTAACGTCAAGTCATACACGTCTCTGTAGTAAAACCTAAAACACATGAACAATTTCAATCTGTAAAATCTTGTTTTATTGTCACACCGCTTTGTTCAGGTAGCGTGTAGTGGTGACGGAAGCAGACAATCGGCCGCCGGGACAGTTATCATAAAAGTCATCATGACGCAGACTCAGCGCGAAAGTCTTGACTTTTGGGCAATCACCACAGGCGTCGCGTCGTCTCGCGGATTACTACACTTCACGCCCAACTTGACAAGTTTACATGCTCCGCTACCCGAGCTGCCTGCGACCCGGGTGGGCGCGGGCGGTCGGCCTTCGGAGAACAGTTCGCTCAAGACAAACTTCACCTCGGTGAATGTGGAACGTAAGCATAAAAGCACGGAGCACGCACGCACATGCGCAAGCACGCACGCAAGCACACGTACACACGCCCACGCACGCGCACGCGCACGCACACGCACCACACCACACACCACACCACACCACACCACACACACACACACACACACACACACACACACACAAACACACACACACACTCACACACACACACACACACACACACACACACACACACACACACACACACACACACACACACACACACACACACACATAAACACACACAAGCGTGAGGGGGCCCTCGGGTAGTGATTGTCCGACAAAGTGTCACATCAAAGATTACTGCTTAAACTAAAGGCCCATGGCATAGGAAATGGTGTAATTAATTGGATAGAAAATGGCTGATTGACCGAAGACAACGGGTAGAAGTTGATGGGGAGGCATGAGCGGGGTACTACTGGGATCTATATCATTCTTAATATATATCAACAATTAGGATGATGATATAACAAGCAAGGTGTTTTGTGGATGATACAAAAGTGTTTAGAAGGATTAAAATTGATGGAGATAGACAGCATTTACAAGATGATCTTGACAGGTTGATCAAATGATATGAAAAATGACAAATGTTGTTCAATTTTGGGAAATGCGAATGCCTCCACACAGGACATGGGAACGAAGATGAGCAATATACAATGGGGGGTACTGTACTAAGTAATATTTAAAAGAAAAGGACGTAGGGTTAACCATGATATGAAGATTTCAGAGCAGTGTGGAATGGCAGCTTCAAAGGGAAATAAAATCCTTAGATTAATTAGGCGAAATATAGCGTATAAAGAAAAAGAAATAATAATACCGTTTTACAAAGCAACAGTTATACCATATCGCAAGAAGGACATAGATATGCTTGAAACAATACAGAGGAGAGCGACTACAATTATACCAAAACTGAAGGTCTTATTTATGAAATTCGCCTAAAAGAATGTGGTTTAACAACACTAGGGGCCAGGAGATTGAGAGGAGATCAGATAGAAGTGTTTAAAATATTGAATGGTTATGAAAATATTGATAGAAATATTTTTTTCTGAGTTTAAAAAGATAGAAGGACTAGAGGACATGAAGTTACATTAGTAAAGGAACATTCTAGATTAGATATAAGAAAGTTCTCATTTTCACAAAGGACTCTAAATGAATGGAACACATTCTGCTGATTGTGGGGTGCTAAAAGGGTGAATAACGAGCGGGACAGACGTAAATAAAAAGGTTGGACTCTCGATAAGCCAAAGGGCTTCCTTGTCCACCTGCCATCTAGAGTTAATTTTCTGGGTGGCAATCTTGTTAAATCTTGTTAATTCTGATTTGCGTTACTGTTTATTATTAGTTCTTAAGTTTACCTGTAAATTGAGAGTCAATACAAATATGCAACAAGTGTGAAATGTATGCACGCATAACAGATGGGGGTCTTTCTAAGAACGAACGAACTTTTAGGGGAGCTATACAGGCCAGCGTTACGAAGCGCTGCAAGATGCGAAGGGTCTCAACAAGTCTACATTTAGTGTATCGTACTTTGTGAATGACCACTATATGATACAATAAGCGTGTTTTAAAGAGCAGCCGCAGGTCTGTGTGTGGAGTTCGGTTCCATCGAAATCGATTCAAACTGTGATTGATGTAACTGAAGAACAGATGACGTTTTTAAGAAGACGTTATGTGCTGTGCTTGCTAAAGGTAACTTGACCACTCATTCGGCGTCCTCCAGATCCCTTCCCCGAGTCACTTTGCCACTGAGTACAGGCGATGTTGGCGCATCCACGAGCACGCTATCTACAGATCATCAATAGTCTCAATAGTCTCTATACATCACCATCTTCCTCTGAATAAATTATATATAATATATATCTATATATGGTAATTGTTTGATTATTATTACGTTGTATATATATATATATATACAACGTAATAATAATCAAACATATATATATATATATATGTATATATACATATATATATATATATATATACATACATATACATATATATATATATATACATATATATATATATATATATATATATATATATATATATATATATATATATATATATATATATGTATATGTGTATATTATATATATATATATATATATATATATATATATATATATACAACGTAATAATAATCAAACAATTACCATAAATCGCACACTCCACCATCAAAAATGCGAAATATTATTGGATCACGAAGAATTCGATGACGTCGGCAGAAGCAATACTCGTAGGCAATAGAATGAGCCTCCCACAAAGCTGTAAGACGGGTGCTTCCCATAGGATTTTACGTAGGGTTCCTCCCACGGGGCTGTTCCCTGTGCCGATGAGACCAACAGTGGCTGTAGCGAGGCTGTCCGCTTGATACGACCCAGACGGGCTATTTATCCGACGACGTCTGCGTTACGTAGGACGTAATTAAAAACCGAACCGTTACGTAAACTGCAGACATCGTTACGTCATCGCGGTATGGCATGGATCATCCTCTAGTCCCGGACTTAATTGAATCTGGAAATCCATATAGCGTCATGAAGGCAGTTGACGAACGAAGTCCAGAACTGTGTTCCCCGTATGTCCATGCCTTCCATGCCAGTCAGTTCCTCTACCCAGAATTAGAGGTATACTGTGTTAAACGTGAGAAAATGGGACATCGTTGAACATTGAGCAGTTAACCCAGCCTGACACGGCTTTTTTTATTTTCTGCTGCCGCCTAGGAGGTGCCGAATGTCAAGCCAGTCCACTTCTGGATGTTGTCTTCCCACCTCTTCCCCTGTCTCCCCATCGTTCTCCTTCCTGGCACAGTGCCTTGCAGGTTGATTTTTGCAAGGCCGGTTGATGTAGTAACATGACACTTTAACTTTCGTTTCTTTACTGTCATCAGGAGGTCTTTAAAGGGTCCGATGGCTTGTTTAATTATGTTGCGGACTTCTTCATTGGTGATATGGTCCGTGTATGAAGTGCGCTGGATTTTGCGGTAGCATCTCATCTCCGTGGCCTAGATTTTTTAAGGTATGTTGTAATGGTCCACGTCTCGCAAGCGTAAAGGAATACTGACATCACAATGGAGCGCATCAGTCTGATTTTGGAGCTGAGTGAGATGTTGCTGTCATTCCAGATGGCTTTTGCGCTGCTGTTATCTATGCTCCGGGGTCGTACCTTCCACATTGCGACCGTAGTTACGGGCTTCCTAAACAAACCTTTGGCAGGCTAGGACTAGGAAAAGACTGCCTCCTTTTAAGGAGACGGCGTATGTTCCTCGATTTATTAGCATTGATTGATCTATTATTCTTAATATTACAATTAAAGTATACTGCCCACCAAAGCGCGTATAATAAACCAGTAGCATCAGTTTTAGTATTTCGCTCGTGAACAAAAACACTCTGGTAGTCGTTTCTGATTACTCGATGCAGAGGCGGGACAGCAAATGGTGTGTACCAACGCACCATCTGTAGCAGAGTTAATTTAACAACTATTGACGAAAGATCACTTACTACAAAAGCGATGTTGACTCTAACTGTTAAGGCCTTGGCATCTACAAGCTCCGCCCCTTCGGTCCCGACCTTCCCAGAAATAGCCTAGTTACTCACACTAATATCGTTGTCGAGTTTTGTTTACATGGAAAAATACTTTGTAACTTTAAAAGGTGTTTAACTTGATTGACAGAAACCAATTTAAACTATTTGTTTTAGGAAAGCATCTCTTTCGTTATCTCGTCCGAACGATTTTCTAATCGTTTCCATCATTAATACCGTTTTGAATTTGAGATTAGCTGTTCTCTATCCGCTGTCACAACGGACATTGCTTAGACGTCACTCTCCGAAGATGTTCCCGTGAGCCTCCACGTTATCTTTGTTCTCTACACTGTCATGGTTGTTACAGAAAGACATACACACACGTACGCACGCACACGCACACACATACGCACACGCACACGCACATACACGTACACACACACGGTGCACACGTACATACGTATATACATACATACATACGGACGGACGGACGGACGGACGGACGGACGGACGGACGGACGGACGGACGGACGGACGGACGGACGGACGGACGGACCGACAGACAGACAGACATATAGAAATGAGTACACATTTTTATGTAGCATTCTGCAAAACGAATGAACAATGAATAAGTCATGGAGAGTATGGATTATTGCACTTTACCGAGAGCGAATGTTATACAAAGTGTACATACAACTGATTCCAATATTTCACACTTTGACTGCTAGATAACGTTGCCCCTTAAATGTCAGTGTTAGGTCTCGACCTAATGCGTTTAGCCTCAACCCCGACGACAGGGAAACAGGAGGAGAACAACAACGTTATTTAATTCACCAAACGCCGACAATCTCAACAACAGGAACAGCAACAACAGCAGCAGCAACAACAACACAACGACGACGAGGATGACAACGACAACAACAACAACCACAATTACCACAACAACGACAACGACAACAACAACCAACAACCAACAACCAACAACCAACAACCAACAACCAACAACCAACAACCAACAACGACAACACCACCACCACCACCAACAACAACAACAACAACAACAACAATAACAAACACCACAATCATGACGACGACGACGACAACAACAACCAACAACAGCAACCAACAACAACAACCAACAACAATAACAACAATAACAACAATAACAACAACGACGACGACAACAACAACAACCAACAACAACCAACAACCAACAACCACAATAATAACAACAACAACAACAACCACAACAACAACGACAAAACGGTGAGATTGGGGCATTAATAATAATAGTACTACTATTGTCTTTGTAAAATCACATTCTCAAGGAAGACTAGCAGCAGAATAGGGTTATATTATTATGGTTCGGGGAAATTCAGCTATCGATATTTGTGGGAAACGTCCGACTCAATAATTACGTAACAGGAAGGAAACAAATATTATCGGAAAGTTTGTTTGCCCGGCGCACACACGGCACGCGGGGAAACCTTTGTTTTTAAGCATCAAGATTCGAATAATTAGAAGAAAAAAATCAATTCCGTTTTTTTAAATCCCCCTAAAATATTACTAAACAATTACTACTTACGGCCTTTACTTCTTCCAATATAATACCTTAACCTAATCGTGGGCTTTGGTACATAAGTTGCATTTGCACCAATGTTAGAGATAATAATTCCACAATAGATTACACATTTACCCGCGGTCTGATTTACGTCACTTCCTTCGGCATTTCCATTTACATTCGTTGTTCGTATAAAACGAACAACGAATGGACAGCATTAAAATAATTATTTTACATATTTAAATAACGTTTATTAAATTTAAGCCAAAGTAAATCAACCGAGTGACGTCACAAAAATTAATCGTAAAATATCACCAAAAATCATCATAAAGGACATGTAACTGAAAATACATAAAACAATACAGCCCTATCAACTTTGATCTTCTTTCCTTTAGGAGTTCTATATTGACCGAGGTGCCCGCCAAATAGCAGCCACAGGGTGTCAAAACATTTCCGACAGAAAGAAGAAATCGCCCAGTATCGACGGACACGGTTAGAGCGTGCATGGCGGGTTTCTCTCGGCGCTATAGACGTGGGATAATCTGCCGCCACTTGTAGCCGGCATCGACGGCTACAATATCCAGATGTGATCCCGTCCACAGCGATATGCGCTCCCCGGATCAGATGTTTGCGGGGTCACCAAAAGGTGCTTGTACAAATCGGGCAGGGTCGACGCCGAAACGTAGGTTTTGGCATAATCTCCACGCGCTAATAGGTGGGTCGGTCGCGAATGACGCAACGAACGTCGAGACGGGGTCTGTATTATAGGCCTCGGTGCAGTCTCCGAATACGGCGAATGTATCGGTAAACTGGTAAATGATTGACGGGCTAGTGAGAGTGACTCTTTATCAATCACAAGGACAACAATGGTGACACTATCGATGTCTGCGTGATATGGATCGCTAAAGGGCGCCGTAGTCTCAGAATATGTCATTACACACTATTACCAAAAAGTCGATCTATCAATAAATGTTTGCCTACTGAAAAGGAAGGTAATGACACTTTTTAGCGAACACGCTGCTGATTTATCGGCGTCACGCTATGTTCTCGTTAAGACCAATCTGTACGTAGGAACAATGTTATTCTCAATCTCCGGGATGAACGAATACATACAATTGTGTCAGTCATTGGAAGAAAGAACACCGTTTCCAGGCCGGTTGTGAGTATTCAATCAGCTCAGTTGCCGTGGGAACGCACAATGGCAAAACAAATGGCTGGTGATGTTTTAATTAATTTACGCATGGAAGTAAATTGGTGGACGAAACGCCATTTGTTAACATGCTCCATATCAGCTGACCTTGTCGTACGTGTCAACTCGCCGTCATTCGTGCGGAGTCTCCGTCATTTTGACAGAGCCGATATATCTCCTTGCCGGAGATCAAAATCTGCGTAATTTGATGGTCAATGAGCACATAATTTTTATGCAGATTTAAAAACACACACATATATATATATATATATATATATTTAATTCGCATTCTATATATTGTGTTTATTATTATTATTGTATATTATTTATAATCGTTTTCATGCTTTAGTCGTACGGCAAGCAGGAACAAGCAGTTGGTTTATTCAAATCGCATATCATATTTTACGTTTTTATTATTATTATTATATATTACTTAAAATCGCTTCATGCTTCAAGTATATGGCTAGTAACAAAGGCTAGTTTATTTAAATGTTTAACAGAAATCTTATGCACAGTGTCGATTTTCTGTGAGAAGTATTGAATTAGTTCATATATGATTTATTATCGACTCATACAGTGGCCATTTTTATACTCTCGTGGCGCAGGCAATCACCAAATAATGTGCAGTCAAGTATGTCATATATACTTACGCATGTCAAATGGCAAACTGCATGGTGTATGAGTAACAGTCAAAACGGTATCCTGAAAGCCAAAATGACGACCTATTAAATGTTAGCAAACTATTTTACTTGAATATTTTGTATCAGGGGGACGCTTTGACATTCAGTTTCCGAAACAAACAATTACAATTGCAATTAAGTTACAGAAGGTAGCACATATGTCGAGATAATATTATGATGTTATTTGTAACTAGATTAGGCATGTCCCAAGAATGGACAAAGACAACTGCCATCAGTTGGCGGCAGTATGCATGGACATATGAAGGTAGACGGAAAACAGATCGTCCAAAGACAAAGTGGAGGCAAATTAATTAGAAAACGAGGACTCATGCCAGAAAGGGATATATAAGTGAGCTAGGTTGAAAAATTGTGACCCATTGCAAAATGTGATCGTGGAGTTTGCCATGACCGATGATTTTACACTGGTCAAAGTTCACAGTTGGCAAAGAACTCGATAACGTTCACCATAACGATATTTGATGTTGTCATTATATCCCAAACTCTTCCCGTCTCGATCTCTTTGTTCCTGTTTGTTTGTCTGCTTGCCCCTCAGTCTTTCTCTCTACCCCTCCCTCT